>CAUYON010083266.1:0-27329 GCA_963573935.1 Arctocebus calabarensis
CTCCCCTCCCGTGCCCCTTTCCCCATATTCTTGTACTATAATTGGATTATAGCCTTCATGTGAAAGCTATAGATTACTTTCATAGTAGGGCTGAGTACATTGGATACTTTTTCTTCTATTCTTGAGATACTTTGCTAAGAAAAATATGTTCCAGCTCCATCTATGTAAACATGAAAGTGGTAAAGTCTCCATCTTTCTTTAAGGCTGCATAATATTCCATGGTGTACATATATCACAATTTATTAATCCATTTGTGGGTCGATGGGCAAAAAATATGTTTAAATATTTGAAATATGATTGTTATAGATAGCTAATTAGGTAAAGATAGAGGATTTTTGAGACTTATCCAAGCTATGAGTCCTAGGTACAAAATTTCTTCCAGAAAACATGTTACTGAAAAATATTTTCTGCTTTGGACAAGAAAGGTGAGTGATGTTCTTATGTGTGCCACTTGAAAGGGGTTGTCTCCCCAAAAACACAAATAGAGGCTCCAAAACAATTTTAACAGCTGACTATGCTAGAACATTATTGTTCCTACACTATAATATTAAACTTTGAAAGTTTATTTAATTTTTAATAATATAATTGTTATCATAATGAAGGTTTTAGAAAGAGCACTTCAAATTTATGGTTGTGTTCTAGAAGTAGATTCTCTAATGGCGATAAGAAGATTCAGCTTTGCTGAATATTGAGTTTGACACATGGCCACTTGGCCAAAATGTATATTGGTGCTGTATATATGGCAATTTATGTAAATTTATTATTCCTTTATAAACAGAATCATGATGTGCATAGCTGAACCAATTTTTTGGTTACTAGGTTGATTATCTTTGCTGTCCAATTCAACTGTCTTAAATAGTCCAGTACAAAGTATAATTTTCAGATTTAGATTATAAAAACTGTATAGATAAAGATTTTTGACAGATTGTTACTACTCAAAAAATGAACTACTATTTGTTGAATACCTATCACATGCCATACATTGAGCTAGTTACCTTTAAGAACAGCTCTGTGAAAAAGGTGGTTTCGATGTTATGCTAATTTCACAAATCAGAAAACTGAGACTCGCAGAGATTTGAATGTTGAATTTATTTAGTTATTATTTTTTTTTAACCCTCTCTCATGCTTGAGTGTTGAATTTAAACCCAAGTCTATTTTTACTTCACTCTTAAGGTTCTTTTCACCACATCAGTGTTTTTCAAAATGGAGGAAAGGGGGAGGTTGAATCTTAAAGACCTCAAGTATTGACTTAAATTATTTTTATTATAATAGTATTTAAAACTACACACAAATATTAGATCAGGGAAAACTGCTATTGTGTCTCTCATATGATAACAAAACCAAAGAAAATGAAAACCAAATTGAAAGCTACATTCACAACGTGAATGCAATGGGTAATGTTATTTTGCTGAAACTAAATTGTCGATATTGAATTAAACAGTGGAAGGGTGTGTTGTGGGTTTTATTTTACTTGTTTCCATGGCTTTTTTTGCTTTCCCCTATGATGGATCTTTTCACTCACTGCTGTGATCGTTGCAATTAGTTTTTCTCTTTAATGTCTATCATTTATCCTTTTGTTCTGCCAATAATTTTAATAGCACCTGCAAATACAAGTATGAAAATAATTTAAAAAAATTTAACATTGTAGCTATGCTAAATGATGCTAATGTTAATGAACTGTCTTAAGTTGGAATATATACACTCCAGACTCCTGCTCTGGGATAATGAGTTGTCCACTGGAGCGCATTTTCCCTTGAGTTCAATGAGTTAAACCAGGCTCAATGGAATGATTCCATTTTCCCACCTCTTCCCTCTATTCAAATTGCTGGGAAACCTTTGCTTGTATAAAAAAACATGATGTCCTTTGGTTTCCTATTAACCTAGTCATAAACAGAAATTCAAAGAAGGGCGACACTAACATCATATGCTACCACCTAGCCATAAGATGGTATTTCTGATGATTCACGACATGCTTCTTTTTAATTGTTTTAGATTAACAGCAACAAATTAGCACAAAAGTTTTTAAAAATTCTGTTTTGACCCACCAGACTCCTGAGAAGACAAACATGGACACACACATTGGTTCTTTAACTTCTGTTGTTGAATCTTTGGGCAACTCATTACCATATTAAAGGCTCTGAGAAATTCCAGTTAACTTCATTTTGCTGTTTAAAGTTGAATGCATTTTGGCAAATGCCAATCTAAAGGACAATACACCAGGTACTAGACTCCATACAGCTAGAGAGAGTTACCTCATTTCAAAGACTAGTCATCTCAAAATATTGATGGACAATTTGCTTTTAGCTCAGACTTTTTGAAGCAGACTGTTATTTTTTTTATGAGACAGAGCCTCAAACTGTCACCCTGGATAGAGCATCGTGGCATCACAGCTCACAGTAACCTCCAATTTCTGGGCTCAAGTGAGTCTCTTGCCTCAGCCTCCCAAGTACCTGGGACTACAGGCGCCCGCCGCAACGCCTGGCCATTTTTTGGTTGCAGCCGTCATTGTTCTTGGTGGGCCCGGACTGGATTCGAACCCGCCAGCTCAGGTGTACGTGGCTGGCACCTTAGCCTGTTGAGCCACAGGCGCCAAGCCTAGCTCAGACTTTTTAAACTTCTTGTTTTCTTTTTCCTACAGATCAGTCTTCAGAGGCCTATAGAAATCAGTTGTCTGTTTATACGATATTAAGTACATAGTAATCTTATCTATCTTCAATTTAATTTTAAAGACAGGAATTTTATTTTTTATTTTGAATATGGCCACAGTGCCTAGCCCAGTATCTTACATGTTGTAAACACTCACTAAAGGTTTGCTATTTGACTGGTGATGCAATTTTTCTAAACCCCAGTTGTAATTCACAGGGGTGATTTTTGTTGGTAATATCAACGTCTGTAGGGACAGAAGCACATGAATGCAAATGACAAAGCCATAGTACTGTCCAGAATCTCTAGCACTGTTGCTGTTCAATAAATATGAACAAATATTTATGGTAAATGCATGAACGAGTATAGGTTAGAACACTTTTATTTACAAATACAATAAACAGGATTCAAAAGAACATGGGATATATTTTTAGCTTGTGTTTTTCCTTCTTGTGGGACTGAATGGTTTGATGCCTCATGTTTGAAAAAGGTGTTTTCATCTCCTTTGAGACTTTTATGAGTTCTTTTCAGTTGGGAAAACTGAAAAGGTTGTACCACCTCCCGTGGCACAAGTCTGTAGAAGTCAGTTGTGGATTTTGGCCCAGGGGATGTGGCCGTTATTGTGTATTTCTATAATTTTTCAGGGATATGTAACTTGCCTATAAAAATATGCCTGTGGGTTGAATCTTGGCAGTTTAACGTTTTGGTAAGAGAATATATTTAGTAATATCTGAATGTCTAAAAGAGTAACACATAGGTAAGCTATTTTTAAAACCCGGGTGACAAAAAACACTGGTTGTTATTGCCACCTTTGGAATGTGTTTGGCTATAACTAAATATCAACTTTCAAATTTATTTTTTAAAAAACACTTGAGAAGCAAGGTCTTGGGTTGGCTCACCTCATGGTGAAAAATAAATAACTCAAATCCTTCATTTGGAAAATTGGTGACTCTCAGTTAGACTTTTTGAGGATCTGACCTCTGCATATAAGGCATTTCCATTGCGCTGGCAGCATTGACATAGGTCAACACAGATTGCCTTAGGTTCTCGGGCTCAAACTGCGATTTGAGCCCAGTATTTAAATTAGAATGCATGGCTGGGCACGGGGGCTCATGCCTGTACTTCTAGCACTCTGGGAGGCTGAGGCAGGTGGATTGCAGCAATCTGGGGTTTTCATTGTGGTCTCTCTTTTTCACTAATTCAGTTAGTTTATTAACACGCATATTGAGAGTTTAGCATTGCTATCTTTGTATTGAAAGTACACAACGATAGCATCAAAAAGTGGAGGGCATTATTTTTGTCTAACAGGTGATTGTAACTTAGAAATAAAGATGAAACAAACAAAAGTAAACATCATTGTAATGTCTTTTTTTGTTGTTGTTGTTGTTGCAGTTTGGTTGGGGCCTAGTTTAAACCTGCCACCCTCCGTATATGGCGCCACTGCCCTACTCACTGAGCCACAGCCGCTGCCCCTCATTGTAATGTCTTTTAGAGGTTTCGTCATTAATAGCTTATGAAAGGGGACACAGATAACCCACAAACTTAAAAAAAACAAAATGAGTACATAGTCAACATTTGGAAGGTAACATGGTGTAGCGGAAACCTCATGCTTTGACTCCAAGTCTGCAATTATTATCTGCCCTTTTTTAGCCTTAATGTTTTCATTTGCAAAATATGAATAATGATAGTTAATGGGGTTGTTGTAAGAATTAAACAAATACACATGCTTTGCAAAGGGGGACTATATAGTAAATATTATTTTCATGGCCAATCTCCACTGGAGTTCCACAGCCAGTGAGTGCTAATAGTGGCACTCAACAACAAAAGAGTTAGGGCTCAGCGCCTGTGGCTCAATGGGTTAAGGCGCCAGCAACGTACACCTGGGCTGGCAAGTTCGAATCCGGCCCGTGCCTGCCAAACAACAATGACGGCTGCAACCAAAAAATGGCTGGGCATTGTGGTGGCGCCTGTAGTCCCAGTTACTTGGGAGGCAGAGGCAAGACACTCGCTTGAGCCCAGGAATTGCTATGAGCTGTGATGCCACAGCACTCTATCAAGGGTGACAGCTTGAGGCTCTGTCTCAAAAAAAAAAAAAAAAAAAAAAAAAGAAAAGAGTTGGATCACCCAGAGTAGCCAAAAAATTTAACATTGTCCTTGCAGAGCTATAACCTCAGCGAGAATAGATTGTAGACAATTGAGTGCAGAAGGGAAGGATAATTATATGAGCCAAAGCTTGGTTTAGAAGGAAACTTGCTTTGACCTTACTTAGGACCTAAAGCCCCTAAAGCCCACATGGGAGAATCTTAAATCCAAAATCTGCATTTTCACGCTTACTGGTATAGCATATTGTTTGTTGTTTTTTTTTTTGTAGAGACAGAGTCTCACTTTATTGCCCTGGGTAGAGTGCCGTGGCGTCACACTGCTCACAGCAACCTCCAGCTCCTGGGCTTAAGCGATTCTCTTGCCCCAGCCTCCCTAGTAGCTGGGACTACAGGCGCCTGCCACAGCGCCCAGTTATTTTTTTTTTTGTTTTTGCAGTTCGGCCGAGGCCGGGCTTGAACCCGCCACCTTCGGTATATGGGGCCGGCGCCCTACTCGCTGAGCCACAGAAGCCGCCCTAGCATATTGTTCTTAACACAAAGTTTGAGTTTATGGTAAGATATGGTTGTTAGGACTAAAATTTCTTTTGTCTCACTATAAGAAAGAGCTGAGGGGAGACCCGTTGAAAGACTGAAAAAGGAAAATAGTTCAATGGCACTAAAATTCATCTGTTACTGGCCATATTTTCATGTTTTTTGGAAAAGACACTGGTTTACTCTCCAATCACATAGAAAGTTGAGCTCTAGGCTTTATCGCAGACATTATCTCACTGACAGCAATGTCAGGGAGCCTGCGATCCTCATTGTGAGTGTGATGCAACAGGCCAAGGGAGCCTGCAGAGCCTGGGTCAGGGCCTGGGTTTCATTTGCCTTTAACCACACCATGTTACACGTCCCATACATCTCACAAACGGCGATTTTCTACAGCTGTTCTTAAATTTCAAATGGGTAACTGAGGGAGGGGGGCGTAGGTAGGGTATAGTGGTGCTCTTGTGGTGGAGGTGGGAGTGTATATGGCCTGTAAGCCATGGGACTGCAAAGCAGACTGGGTAAGGAGGAGACCACACACCCTCAGGCAACCACACCCTGAGATGATTGTCCACGGGGTGTTTTTCGTGTTTGTTTTTTTTTTGAGACAGAGTCCCATTCTGTTGTCCTAGCAAGAGTGCCATGACGTGATAGTTCACAGCAAACCCAAACTCTTGGGCTCAAGAGATCCTCTTGCCTCAGCCTCTCAAGGAGCTGGTAGAACAGGTGCCTGATGTAACACGTGGAGAGGTTTTTCTATTTTTAGTAGAGATGGGGTCTGGCTCTTGTTCAGGCTGGTTTCGAACTCCTGAGCTGAAGCGATCCACTCATCTTGGCCTCCCAGAGTGCTAGGATCATAGGCGTGAGCCACCAGGCTCAGCCCCCCTCAAAAGAATTTTGAGAGCAGATAATAGAATTAGTTGAGCACAATTTTTAAATCCTACATTACCTTCTTACAAAAGGAATACAAGTTTATTGCACAAACCTTGGAAAATGTAAGCATTTTTGACATTTTTGATTAATTGATATAAAGCAGAGGTATGTATGTCTTAGTAGGTTTGGCTACCAGTCTCCTTTCCACATTTTTTGACCCCACAAAAGGATGAAAGTGACAAATAATATTGAGAAGTTTCTTTTCTTTTTCCTCCTCTCAGTTTTTTTTTTTTTGGCCGGGGCTGGGTTTGAACCCGCCACCTCTGGCATATGGGGCCGATGCTCTAGTCCTTTGAGCCACAAGCACTTCTTTCTTCCTTTCAAAACTGTACCCTCCAGAGGAGTGGCAGATGTCTTAAAAGGCTTGGGGGCTGTGGCTTATTACCAAGAGAGGATTAAAGCTATGGGTTTGTATAACACATGACATAAGACCTGGAAAACATCAATCTTTCATTTTGAAGAAAAGTTTACAGAAATGTTTTGGAAATAAAGAGCCCTCCAGAGCCTCACGCCTGGTGCCATACTTGCTACAGAACAGGTGCTGCTCTGGAATCTGTGGGACCATTCAGTTACCTATTCAGTTAACAAGCATTTATTGAGCACCTTCTATGTGCAATAGCCATAAGGTAGTTCCCAGATGAAAAGGGAAAATTAGTAAACTATGGATCCTGCCTGACTCTACAGAATTTTTACTTCTGTAATTTTTTTATTTTAATTTTTAATTTTTTTCATTTGAGACAGTGTCTCACTTTGTTGCCCTGGGTAGATTGCTGAGGCATCATAGCTCACAGCAACCTCAAACTCTTGGGCTCAAGCGATCCTCTTGCCTCTGCCTCCTGAGTAGGTGGGACTATAGGCACCCACCACAACGCTTAGCTATTTTTAGAGATGGGGGTCTCACTCTTTCTCAGGCTGGTCTCGAACTCCTAAGCTCAAGCAATCCACTTGCCTTGACCTCCCAGAGTGCTAGGATTACGGGTGTGAGCCACCCCATTGGCTTTATGGAATTTTTAAATAACAAAAGTAGACTTTGTTTGACATTTAGGTCATTTTCTACTAAAAATAATAGTGTGATGAAATTCTTGTGGATGAATTCTTTTGCACATCTCTGAATTTTTCCCCAGGATAGATTTTTACAAGGGGATTTGAAAGAGATCTGTTTGATGATCCAGAACTTATGATAAAATAATCAAATGAATCATGAGATACAGCCAGAATTTAATGGGTTATTAATTTATTGCCTATAAGAGTTGAGTAGTTCTGGCTCGGTGCCTGTGGCTCAGCAGGCTAAGGCAGCAGCCATGTACACCTGAGCCGGCGGGTTCGAATCCAGCCTGGGCTCGCCAAACAACAATGATGGCTGCAACCAAAAAATGGCTGGGCGTTGTGGTGGGCACCTGTTATCCCAGCTACTTTGGAGGCAGAGGCAGGAAACTCTCTTGAGCCCAGGAATTGGAGGTTGCTGTGAGCTGTGATGCCATAGCACTCTATGCAGGGTGACAGCTTGAGGCTCTGTCTCAAAAAAAAAAAAAGAGTTGAGTAGTTCTGTAACTTAAAAATATGTTGAAAGAATTCAGGAGCTTGACTAAAAAAAATTTAAATATCTCAAAAATCAAAAAACTATAAAATGTGATCAAATGAGGCAACTGCAAGAGTGGGTGTTACAATTCCTACTATGGTTTGATAATTGGGTAATAAAATGACTGAAATCTAAGGTCTTTGACTAAGTGTTTCATATAATGAAATTTCCTTTGGAGGCTAGACCCAGGGCTCAGTCTAGCAGTATGCCCGTGCAGTGTCATAAATAATAATCCAGTGTTGTCACAGCCTATATACAAAGCTTTAGCAAGCTGAAAGGGCAATCCAAAAGTTATATGGAGAGATAATCCTCCAAACTGTGAAGGATGACATAATTACTTCCTTGATGACAAAGCATCTTCCCTTAGTTCTATAAAGATTTAGTAAGTTTTTCACAGTATTAACATATTTCGTGATACAATCTATGTATGCTCAGAATGTTTGTTACTTTTGATGCTTATAATTTTGCACATTATAGTTAACAGATCAGTTAACTGATACCGTTGATAACGTTTATGAAATGCTTAATGGATTTAGACTTGTCATTTATGTTGAAATCTTATTGAGTTGAGATATATATATATATACACACCACGTACATATATATGTATACACACACATACGTACAGTAAAACCTCCCTAATTGACACCCTTACTACATTGACCATCTCCTGAACTTGACCTAATTTTCATAGGTTGGACACGCACCATACATACTCAGTGGAAGATTTTCCTCTATCTATTCACTGGCTCTGTAAGTTGTACCTTGATCACTTGGACTATGACATACACTATTAATTTATCCTCTATAACTTGACCAGTTGAATACACTGTACACCAAGAGGTAAAAGGTGTGGTCTTTTCTCCTTAGTTGTATTATTTTTTCTTTAACATAAGTTCTATTTCCATGTTTTTTTGGTTATGTATTTGTTATTTACAGGTTGGATTAGGCCAAAGAAGACAGGTGCATGTTCTATAGACACATAAAAAAATGCTCATCATCTTTAATCATCAGAGAAATGCAAACCAAAACCACTTTGAGATATCATCTAACTCCAGTAAGAGTAGCTCACATCACAAAATCCCAAAACTACAGATGTTGGTGTAGATGTGGAGAAAAAGGAACACTTCTTCACTGCTGCTGGGAATGCTAGCTAGCACGTTCCTTTTGGAAATAAGTTTGAAGAACACTCAGGGATTTAAATGTAGACCTGCCATTTGATCCTGCAATTCCTCTACTAGGTGTATATCCAAAAAGCCAAAAATCACTTGGCAACAAAGATATTTGCACCAGATTGTTCATTACAACTCAATTCATAATTCCCAAGTCGTGGAAGAAGACAAGTGCCCATCGACCTATGAATGGATTAATAAATTGTGGTATACGTATACCATGGAATACTATGCAGCATTAAAAAAGATGGAGACTTACCTCTTTTATGTTTACATGGATGGAGCTGGAAAATATTCTTCTTAGTAAAGTATCTCAAGAATGGAAAAAAAAATATCCAATGTACTCAGTACTATTATGAAACCAATATATAATCACTCACACTTTCATATGAAAGATGAATCACAACTATATCCCAGGATGAAGGAGGGAAGAGGAGGAGAATTGGAGGGGTGGGTGGTTTGATAGAGGGAGGGTGAAGGGTGGGACCATACCTATGGAGCATATTGTAAGGGTACGAGTCAAATCTATTAAGTATAGAACACAAATGTGTCTTAACACATTGATTAAGTAAATGAGGTAAAACCTATGTTAATTACTTGGTAATTAGCACTTGTAAACACTCCAATTTGCACAAAAAAATCAACACATTGAATCCCACAAAGGCATAAGTGTATTCATGATCTATGTATATATGACTTAATAAAAGGAAAAAAAATTGTGAAATAAGAGATAGTAGAAGTCTTAAAGATCTGGGGTATTTAAACTAGAAAAAACTGAGGTGAGGTGTCTAAACAAAGTGAGTTGAGTAAAATTGGCCTATAAACATTGATAGGAGTTCTTCCAATAACACCACCCCCATACCCACACTTTGAGCAAATAAAGCTCATTCTTCAGCTGGCCTATTAAGTGCAGAATTTATGGATTTCCAAATATAGGAAGAGTTATCCTATGAATCACATGCTCAACAAACATTTTCTTTCCATTAGAGATAGTGCAAAGAAAGAATTTCCTCAAATTACAGCAAGAAAATTATAGGTAGACAAAAATTTTAGATCTAAGATGACATTGTACAAATAATATACTGCATTGTCCTTTTCCTGGAAAAAGAAACTAAAATGCACAGAAAACATTCCTTCTTGGTTAGTAGAAAGGAATGCAAAAGTGTTGAGAAAATCACAGGGTGAAGGCAAAGAGAAGGAAAAGACTGGGCTTAGTCAAATCCTAGCAAAAGGTTAAGGAGGGCAGACTCAGCCATTTCATTCTTCCCTCTTCCCCTTCTCCTATTCATATCCCAGGAAACTAACCTCTCAGGAGTCTCACTTTCCTAGTCCCTTGCTCTGAATCCCACTGGTCTAAGTCCAAACCATCTAACCAACTTCTCCCCATCCCTCAGGATTTTGTTTTTGATTCGATAAAAACTGCTCATCAGAGTAAGTTGTACTTATTAAGGTGTTAAGGCATAGCCCCAGGCTAATGTTATCTTTGCTCAAATGCAGGGTCTACCATATTTGCTTTATAATCAGATTTCCTGAATACTGATAACTTTACTCAAAGAAACTATTTTGACAGTAGAACTCTCTGGAATGTCTTTAGGACAGGATGGGAGAGAGCAGATGTTTTTTCTTCATCAAAACTTTTTATTAAAAATATAAATAACTCTCATTACAAGTTGATGTGAACCTATTTATTGCTCTGAGAGCCGTTTTCAACAGTGGATGCCTCAACATTCATCACTATTCAGACCACCTAGCTCCTGGGCCCTATGAGCCAGCACGTGCCAGCCGTGGGCAGCAGCCGTTAGCCATCAACTCAGCTTCCTGACGGGCCACTTGTTTAGTTCTTACAGGAAAAGCAAGTTACTGGTGACAATATTTCTGCTGCTCCCTAGCTCCCCTCCCATTTCCTGGTCCAGGAGGCACGCGGTTCCATCTCTTCAGTGGGTCTTAACCCAAATACCCCAACATTGCAATGTGGCTATACCCCAGCATCCTTTCCCCTTCAGAGAGAGACAATTTTTGAGGGATCTAAACACTCTCCATATATTCACTTATTCAACAAGGAGTCCATTAGAGATAGTGCAAAGAAAGAATTCTTATAGACACTGTTCTCTGCAGGATGAATAGAGAGTGAGATGTGCAATGTCCCTTTCCAGTGAGACTGCACTCTAGTAGGCTGTGGGAGACACACTCTAATTTCCTGCATGGGAAATTCTACAAAGAAACAACAATCTGATAAGCTAGGTTGGCAGAGCTGGCACGGTTGATCGTGGCTACGTTTTCTAGATCAGGCAGTCTTGGAACTCTTCTCTGAGGTGAT
This sequence comes from Arctocebus calabarensis, assembly GCA_963573935.1. Taxonomy (NCBI): domain Eukaryota; kingdom Metazoa; phylum Chordata; class Mammalia; order Primates; family Lorisidae; genus Arctocebus; species Arctocebus calabarensis. Next base: position 11,272 of record CAUYON010083266.1, read on the forward strand.
ACTCGAGCTGAGAATCTGAGTAATATGGAGCTTGCCAGGTAAAGATTTCTAAGTGGACAGTGTTCTAGGAAAATCTTTCAATATGGTTGAATGGCCTTGGCCTGCATTCAGACAAAGTATACCAGTAATCCATATGGAATTCATCTTGGTCTCTGTGCTTCTCTAAAGGCTCCTGAAAACCTTAGGAAATTCAGCCCAAACTTGGACATCATTCATGATCTTTTTCTTCTTAGATGTCAGGCTTCTAAAGCAATTAGAACAGATATATTCTGCTTATCGAAGGGCCTATCATTTTTTCATTAATTCTGTGAGATTTATTCCACAAATACACAATGCACCAGTGAGCCAAACAGATAAAAATCCACATCTATATGGAACTTTGTATGTCACTGGGATAGAGATCCAATAAAGAAAATACCTTATTGCAAGTCTACTATGCACAATTTTCCGCATTACAACATCTCTGAAACTCTGAAATTGTAATGTGACTTAGTACCATCTTGCATTTGTAACTGGCAGCTATTTTTCTTGTGCTACAAAAATTATGTTGCACCTTAGATTTGATGAGTTGTTTTTTACTGATAATAAGAAAAATAAGTACCTGGTTACAAGTTGTAACAATTAAGTTCGTAAACTCATCCTAGAAAAAATGCCGCACATATCCTGGCTGACTTTTACTATGGTCACCTGGTAAGGACTCCTCTTGGGAAGCCGTGCACCAAAACCAGTACCTACTCCCCCCTTCAAAGCAATTTTGGAACTCTCTTTCTGGAATGAACATCAGGGCTATGACAACTCAGTTTGCAAACTTGCCACCCTGTGCTTCTGTTGGCAGCACTGTACAAACAATTTGGAAAGGTTTCCTAACTTTGATGCATCAGTGTCTCAGAGCTGTATTCATGTCAACGTGGTGTTTGGCTGAGAGAAGTTCATTACTGTTGTGTGTTTTTGTGTCCCCTCTGATGACGGCGCTGATGGTCATTCTAGAAAAAGAGAAAAAGCAAAAAATAGAAAAGTAAAGCAAGAAGAGGAGGAGAATAGAAAGTGCTGGCGATTTGGGGGTGTAGGAAGGAAGGCCTCCTTGAAAGAAAGCGCTCTAGGTAAAGCACGCATGTACCAAGGTCCTGAGGCAGGAGCTTGCCAGGTGTGCTGACAGAGCAGCGAGGGAGGGCAGGTGCCGGAAGCAGAGTGAGCAGCAGGAGACCAGTGAGAGATGAAGTCGAAGAGGAACACAATCTCAGACTGTGGTTGGCTTTATAGCTGATTTGCCGTTGATGGACAAGAAGCTGATTTCAGAAAATATCAAGAACACAACAAAGAACCTGGTTGAGAGATGCTGAGGGGTCAGTTTACTTGAGTCTGAATTTCAAGAGAAGTCCAAGTTGGAGATGTAAATTTAGCAAATTTACGCAGCCATATTATGTATAAACCTGAGACACAATGTATATAAAGAATACCAAGGACTGAGCCGTGCAAAGTAATCCAGCATTTTATTGTGACCCACACAGACCAACTTGGCCTCAAAGATAACTTAACTTCCCAATTCTCCATTAGCAACTGCACTCACAGGCTTACATTCTTCTTGATCCATTCTGATTAATTTCAAAAGCCCTATGGGATACAGCCCAGGATACCACGTGTTTATTACAGTGGATGTTGTGACATGTGGTTATTCTTTGGCGAGTAGTGTTTTGATGTATTTCATCTTCTCTAGTTATCTTCTAGTGCTGATACGGCTCAGTACTGAGTACAGTTTTCCTCTAGATTCCTCCTAATTCAGATATTTTCCATTCCATGAGAGGTTACAAACAATAGTATTGATTTCCTTACCCCATTGTATGGGTATTTAATAGCTATTTCATGCAATTATTGTGATGGTCAATTCAAATGAAATAAAGTATTTAGCACAGCACTTGGGACATAGTATAAAAATTCATAAATGTTCATTTTTTTTAGTTCTTTTAAAACTATCTTTATAGTGAAGTCTTCATTTCTTTTTCTTTCTTTCTTTTTTTTTTTTTTTGAGACAGAGCCTCAAGCTGTCACCCTGGATAGAGTGCTGTGGCATCACAGCTCACAGCAACCTCCAATTCTTGGGCTCAAGCGAGTCCTTTGCCTCCACCTCCCAAATAGCTGGGACTATAGGTGCCCGCCACAACGCCTGGCCATTTTGTGGTTGCAGCGTCCATTGATGTTTGGCGGGCCCAGGCTGGATTCGAACTCACCAGCTCAGGTGTACGTGGCTGGCGCCTTAGCCTGCTGAGCCACAGGCGCCGAACCCATTTCTTTTTCTAAAGATAGTCTTGATCTATTGGACCAGAGTATAAAGGTGTATTTCAAAAAATCACCCAATGGTACCTGTAGTGATAAAGGAATGTTTAAAGACATTCCAAGATTATCTTGGAATCACATAAAAAAAATTTAAATGCAAAATCTTCTCTTTCTTTGTAATGTATATGGAAATATTATACTGCTTTGCATCATTGCAACAGGTTTGATAGGTAGCTTAAATTGTATCAATAATACTACTAGCTATTTATGGTAATTTTTGCACACTGGTCATAGATATCTAGGCATCTTAATGGATGAAATTTTTTTTTTAAGGATTTATCCTGTCCCAGGTAATGTACTAGCTACTAGAAATCTGTTGGTGAATAAGACACTGTTTGTGCTTTGAAGAATAGAGTGGATAGAGTGTGGCAAATTCGTTGTTAGGAGTAAGTTGACTATGCTGGGAGAATGAGAGTATTATAATTTTTTTTTTACACATCTTAAACAAATGCACCATGATTTTTCCTAACATATTCCATAACTTATTGGAGATTTAATTTGTTGGGGGTCTAATTCTGATATTATAATTCCACTTTAGGTGAAGCAAATGATTTTATTTATTTAGTTAGTTAGTTATTCTTTTTTTTTTTTTTGAGACAGAATCTCACTCTGTTGCCCTGGGTAGAGTGCAGTGGTGTCATAGCTCACAGCAACCTCAAATTCCTGGGTCAAAGTGATCCTCTTGCCTCAGCCTCTCAAGTAGCTGGGACTACAGGCGCCTGCCACAAGGCCTGATTATTATTTTTTTTTTTCCGTTAATAGAGATGGGGTCTCACTCTTGCTTGGCTGGTCTAGAACTCCTGAGCCCAAGGGATTCTCCTGCTGCAGCCTCCCAAGATTGCTAGGATTACAGGAATAAGCTGCTGTACCATTTTAAACATAGCTTTGAAACGGAATACTTCCTTAAAAGATCCTTTTTCCTTTCTATAAACAAGAAGTGTGAAGATGAATGTCTGATCCTAACCCAAGTGTGGCCAGCCTCAGTAAGAACTGGTATAACAGTCATTTTGTAAGTCAAACCTGAATCATGTCAATGGGTACATTATCTCTCTGCAGATCTTTTTGCAAAGGAGAGCGAGTTATAAAGGTTTTAGCTAAAGAATACCAGTCCTACTTTCCTCCAGGAAAATCAAGTCTCATAAAAGCATTTTTTTGCTTCTGTGTTTTTATCTTTTTGTTTTGTTTTGTTTTTCAGACAAGGGCTCACTCTGTTGCCCAGGGTAGAGTGCAGTGGCATCATCATAGCTCACTGCAACCTCAAACTCCTGGGCCCAAGTGATCCTCCTTCCTCAGCTTCCTGGGTAGCTGGGACTACAGGCAGGCTCTAGCAAACCCTGCTAATTTTTCTTTCTCTCTCTCTTTTTTTTTTTTTTGTAGAGAGAGGGTCTTCCTCTTGCTCAGTTGGTCTTGAACTCTTGATCTCAAGAAATACTCCCACCTTAGGTTCTTAAAATGCTAGAATTACAGATGTGAGCCACTGTACCAGGCCTCATAAAAGCATTTGGATTTTCTTCCTAGCGTATTTACATTCATCGCCTCCTGGAATAGAAGCAAAAATCTCTAACCGGACATAGTTCATATGTGTGATAACCTTTTAACCCATGTCACAGTGGTTATTTTCTCTTGAGTTTGAAAGTAGATCACCAGCTTCCTTCCACATTACTGAGTGCTTATATATCTGGGTTCTCAGTGGTGATAATGTTCACCTCTAAAGCTTCACCCCTTTCCTTCTGGACATTGTGAATTCTCTTTAATCTATCATCAACCACAGAAGTCCATGATCTTTCATGGAAATTTACCAATTGATGCTCACAAAGTTAAAAGAAAACCCAGAAATACAATTCAGCAAAACCATGAACCACTAAGACATTATTAATATTAAGTGGAAAGCAATTGTCTTCAAAATTCCTTGGTTATTCACTAATAAGTAACCTTAGAAAACATCCTTGAAAAGGCTGACAGTTTAGAGTTTTAAAAACATTAATTAAGTCAATAAGTTTGAATTAGGTGCACAATTTTTGAGGAATATTTATGTTTTTTAAAAAATTATTTTCTGGTTTTTAAAAGTTAGAAATATAACTTCCATTTTATTTATTTATTTATTTATTTATTTATTTATTTATTTATTTATTTTCTGGAGACAGAGCCTCAAGCTGTCACCCTGGATAGAGTGCTGTGGCATCACAGCTCACAGCAACCTCCAATTCCTGGGCTCAAGCGAGTCTCCTGCCTCCGCCTCCCAAGCATCTGGGACTACATGCGCCCGCCACAACGCCCCGCCATTTCTTGGTTGCAGCCATCATTGTTGTTTGGCGGGCCCGGGCTGGATTCAAACCCGCCAGCTCGGGTGTACGTGGCAGGTGCCCCAGCCTGCTGAGCCACAGGCGCCAAGCCTATAACTTCCATTTTGATGGAAAATAATTCTTACTATATTTGCCTAAAATAAAACAACATTTATTTAAAAGCTAGGCTTATAGTGCAAGTAATAAATCATTGTTTATATTTCCCAGTGAAAAATACCACTTTAACATTCAAATTCATGCCTGCTTGCTTTGTAGATCAATGTCTTGCATGAGGGGCGTACTTCTGGGGTACTTGTGAGTACTTATACTGTTAGGTGTTTTCAAGTGACTTTGAGATTTGTAGAAAAAGATGTATGCTTACAATTTTGTTAATGAAGATGAAGCACATGCTAATTAAGTCAATTAATGAAGGAAGGCCCTAGGTCCCTGAACTCAAAAAATGAGCTGTATTGTATGTATTTCTTTACATCTCTCTGTGATTGGTTGAGTTCCTAGAGACGGGGACCCTGTCATACTCATCTTTATGGTCAAAGCATTAAGTGTGCAGAGACCTGACGATAGGGGAAGCTCCATGAATAATTCTTAAACGATCCCTCAAACAGTGCCTAAAAGCAATTACAGTATGGACAAGTAAGGGCAGGAATGAAGATTAAAAATAAACTGATAACTCTGGTCCTATATTTCTTTAAGACATTTATATGGGTAAAAGTTCTCGTCAACCTCCAGGGCAGTAACACATTTTATAAGCAAACTGGTCTGAGAGTAGATGTTTTTCTTTTGGGGCTATTTTTTCTTTGTTGTTGTTATTTCTAGTATCTGCAATTAAATAAACTGAATTGCCACATGTAACAATTTTCAGTGCTTATTGTCTATTTAAAGCCAAATATAGCAAGACTCCCAGAATACTGGGTTCCTATAATGACTTAATTTCTTTCCTCTCAACAGCTGTGTGTCTGTGTATGTGTGAGAGAGAGAATGTGTGTATGTGTGTGTGTGTGTACTTTTTTGCATCATTACTTATCTATTTAAAGGGGAAAAATTCTGAGAAAAATCACAGGAAGACTGAATTTAGCCTGCTCTGAAAAACTAAAAATATGAAATAAAAAATGAACCAGTTTTGTAAACCATCTCTTATCTCACTTTCCAAACCCTAAATCTGCAAAATTTAAAAATTTTAACTTAAAGGATGTCTCTCCTTAAAAATATATAAGACGAAGAGGAAGGATAATGAAGTCATATAATCAACGTAAAGCCTTTTGCACTTAGCAGATTTTCAGGGTCCACATTAATGCATATGGCTAACATCATTCAGAATATCTCTCTGTAAAATGTTGGACTCATTCTATCCTTTATGCTCAAAGGACAATCTTGGGTGTGAGAAAGAGAAAAATATTTTTCAATGAGCTCTTTTCCAGCTGTCTTCTATTTGTTAATCAATTAAAGTCTATAACAATTTATTGTGTGCTTACTAAGTATTCCTTGCACTAGGGGATTACAAGAATGAATGAAACTGGCTTGGCGCCTGTGGCTCAGCGGGCTAAGGCGCCAGCCACGTACACCTGAGCTGGTGGGTTCAAATCCAGCCTGGACCTGCCAAACAACAATGGTGGCTGCAACCAAAAAATGGCCGGGCGTTGTGGCGGGCGCCTGTAGTCCCAGCTACTTGGGAGGCGGAGGCAGGAGACTTGGGTGAGTCCAGGAAGTGGAGGTTGCTATGAGCTGTGATGCCACAGCACTCTATCAAGGGTGAAAGCTTGAGGCTCTGTCTCAAAAAAAAAAGAATGAATGAAACTAGGCTGATCTTAGTGAGCAAAAGAGGCTTTATTGGCACATCTGTCAGAGGCACACAGCAGACTGAGGAAGCCATGTTGCCTGCCTGAAGAAGCTGGAGGCTTCACAGAAGTGGTGTTTTCAGCTGGATCTGGGAGCTATCCTTGGTTTGTGGGCGATAGTCTGAATATCTGAATTCTCCTAGTACTAAATTCAAATGTTGAAATTCTAACCCCTAACGTATTAAGAGGTGGGGCTTTGAGGAGCCAGTTAGGTCATGAGGGTGGAGCCCTTATGAATGGGACTAGTGCCCTTATAAAAGATCCCCAAGAGAGCTGCATTGCCCTTTCCACAGGATAAGGACACAGCAAGAAGGCACCATCAGAGATCAGGAAACCAGCCCTTACCATACATTGAGTCTGCTAGCACCTTGTTCTTGGACTTCCCAGGCTCTAGAACGGCAAGAAATAAATGGTGGCTGTTTATAAGGTATCCAGTGTGTGGTGTTTTGTTATAGCAGACTGAATTAAGACAATACAGGTTGGAAGAGAGGACTTTGATTTTAGGCAGGGTGGAACCGAATAAAGGCATGAGGCAGCTAAAAGGGCTTTCTATGTTTGGGAAGCTGGGAGGCATTTTGGAGGGGCAGAGAAGAGTAGGTAAACAACATATGGATTGTGAAGGTCCCTACCAAGGAGTGTGGGCTTATTCTTTAGATTTAAGATGCCTGCTTTTCAAACTGCTGTGCATGTACTCAGAGGCATTTAAGGCTTTAGGATAAACATAGTGCGGCTTCCTAGAGTACCAACTTACCATGGAGATTGGGAGGGGGGGTGAGAAACATCCCTTGCACACAAAAATAAATGTGTGCATGTTACAGAGAGCAAAATTTTAGGTTTGATACCATTGCTTAGGGCATAAACTCTCAGAGATTTTCTTTCCCTCAATCTCTTCTGCCATTAGGTATCCTTTGGTAAAATATAGGAAGCACTGGGAAGACTTCCTTAGCTGGTGCAGAGCTGGGTGTGGTCAACCATTCCTAACCAAAGATTGACTTTGACCTTCAGATTGACTTGCCTTCTCCTTCCCCAAGAAAACCCACTAGGTCAGTGTTAGGTGTATCCCACCCTTGCTCCCTTCTTGGGTTTGCATTTGAATAGGTATTTAAACTTTTAAGAGAAAGGATAATAATTAGAACAGCCTTTATTAAGACTACTATGTGCCATACACTTTATACATATTTTGACATTGAATCTTCGCTATCCTGGCACAGATCATGTTCATTTTACATATGAGAAAACTGAGACATAAGGTCACATAAGTTTGAGATGCTAGGATCAGAATTTGAAATTCAGGGCTATCTGACCCTGAAGCCCATTTTCTAATTTCCTATCTTAATGAAATTCTCTTTGGGGAAAAAACATTCAGATTTAGTGGACCATTTTGGGGCTCCTTTGAGTCCTGACCATACTTGCACATGCTGACCTCTAAATCCACAGAGGTAATGGTGCATATAAGCCTGGCCACCATGCACTTGGGGAATCTCCACCTGGTCACCAGCCCTCTTCAAAGATCATAGGACCTAAAATCCACACTGGGGTTAGGGTTGTAAAAATCACTCCTTGTGTGGGGATGGAGCGCCAACTGTCTGCTCCAGCTCCCAAATATGAGGAGTGCGATGCATATTTTAGCCTTACATTTGTATGGGGAGAACTAAAGCCAAAGAAAAGAGCTCAAGTAAACAATCTCAGTGAGCAGGTGGTTAAGACCACTGCTGCCTCACAGAACTGGGGGCAGGCCAGGATTGAGGATTTATGTAAATTGACAACTAATTTCCTAGTAGTTCAATGTTTCTCTCACTTTATTTTTTTTTATTATTTATTTATTTATTAAATCACAGCTGTGTACATTAGTGCAATCAAGGGGTACAATGTGCTGGTTTCATTTACAATCTGAAATGTTTTCATCAAACTGTTTAAGATGGCCTTCATGGCATTTTCTTTTTTCTTGCTAAATATTCTTTTTTTTTTTTTCCAGTGGTAAGACAGAATTTATTTACAGAAAAGAATACAGAAAACACTAAAGCTCCTGGTAGAGAGAGAGAACTCAAGTGGGGAGAGAAAAGCTCTCTCCGTTTCTCTCCCGGTCTTTCCCCGTCTCCCCCTTTAGGCTTTTAATCTCGGGGTATATATAGGTGTACGGGTTCCTTGGCCAGGAAACGAATGAACACAGTCCCTTCTGCCCGGGGGCAAGGTGAATGAATGAATCAATGAACGAACACAGTCCCTTCCGCTGGGGCAAAGTGAATGAATGAATAAATGAATGGACACAGTCCATTCATGGATTGAGGCCTAGGAAATTCACATGAAATTGACCTAGGCATAGGAAATGGGGGTTCCACATTTAGTCCTAAGTGTAAAGTGAAGAAGACACCGACTTTCACGTTTCTTAAGGGAAGCAGCTGTGTCTTACTTACCCACTGAGGGGCCTGGCATGGAATAAGCAGTTAATAAGTGTTTATCAAACCACTGAGGTTAGCACAGTATCTAACAAACAATAGACTCAAAAAATGTCTAAATGAACTTCAGAGTCAAAGCATTCTATCATAGACATATTCTTATTTGACAATATGAATGTTACTTTCTTTGCATTATTATTATTGCTTAATATTTCATTGCAGCAATCGTCTGCTTTCTTTTCTGAATGTATTTATCTTTGTTCATTCTTTACCAGGTTTTTGTTTCTAGTCCTTATCTTGAACATTGTTATTATTAAATTTTAAGCCTTTTTAATTTTGTGAAGGCAAAAAATGGAAACCTAATAAACACATGTATATGTAAAAATAAAAATAAATAAATAAAATGTTAGATTCAGGATTCTACTGTTTATTTTGTTTTCAGATCAACTTTCCAAATCAGAAAGTGAGAAACAAAGAAGAATCTATACCCTTCCAAGATTCACAAAACACAGAACAAATAAATTAATAAGAGAAGTAGAAAAATAATTTTTTAGCAACTTCATTTCCAAGTTAATACAATAACCTGAATTGTTACCAATATATTTAGGGACTGAAAATAATTAGTTCTTTGTAGATGCACTCTTACTCCCAGCTTTTTTTTTTTTTTTTAACTGAGCAAGTAACTTTCTTCTAGGTAGTATAAAGGTGAATTTCAGCCAAGTTTAAATCTCAAATCGGCAGAATCCATATTAGTGAGATTACACCACTATTCATTTTGGTACATTTTCTTTAAAAAAATAATCGAAGAACACTTGCAACAGCTCATAAGACTAGGTCACCACTATTTCCAGATGAAGCTAATAGAGGTAGAAAACGGGTCTGTGTTACCTGAATACATTACAAGTTTTACATGAATGCTTCAGTTGACAACTATTATTTATTGTAGCTATACTCTTAACATATTACGATCCTTTAAAAACCCACAGCATCAATTCTGTGGTAAAATGCCACTGTAGTAAAAGGCATTTTAAATACATAATTACCCGCAAAAGTAACATTTAGTAATCTTTTATTATACAGTAGCATTACTCATAGCTATTTTTATTTGTAGGGTGTTTAATAATCAGATATTAGCTAACCTTCACAATCATCCTGGGCAGGAGTTCATTAGTAAATCATTTCATATCAGCATAGGAATACCAAGCAGCGTATTCAAGAATTAGAAGAGGATCCAGGATGAAATGCTGAAGTCCGAACAACAAACTAGAAGTTCTTTCAAACAAAGTTAATTTAAGAACTCTATTTAAAAAAAAAAGAAAAAAGAGGAAGAATAATAAGAAGAGGTAATGAAGTAACATGTAGTTCCTGATGAGAATTTTTTAATGTCACAAATTTTGAAACCAATACATGCAATTTTCATGGAAAGCCTTAACGGACCTCTTTAACACTCTGTTGAAAGTAAATGACTGACTACACATACAGCAGCAGCCACTCCACAGACCAGCAACTCACAATGAAGCCCCCCCCTTCAAAGAGGTTCGTTTCACTCTCAAAGACCACTTCTGCCTCTCAGCACAGATTCACAAACTAGCTATGAAAACTGTTCCCAACCTAGTTAACCTCCAAACTGGTACAGAGGTCCTGAAAGGTCACATCAACTCTGAAACAAAGTCACAGAAATAAGGCAGAACCAGCACAGTCTCCAGGCCCACTAGTGTCTTCCACCTACTAAACTAAAGCTGAAAGGCCAGGAAAACTCTAGTGGAAGACACTAGTGGGCCTGGAGACTGTGCTGGTTCTGTCGGAGTGAGCAGTCTGGATACCACTCACTGAGCTTCTGACCTTACTAACTGACACTTCTTGGCTATGTCCCAAACTGGGACATACATTCTTCAAGTTCCATTCACCTCTCATTTCAAAAGTTAGGTAAGAATACATACAAAGGATTAAAAGTAAGCATACTGTGCAAAACTATTCATTGACTAATCTGAAAGGTAATTAAGGAATATGCAAACAAACATTAATCTGTAATTTAAAACATTTATAAAGACTTGTACAGAAATGTTTACAATAGAAAGAAAAAAACTGGGAAGTTTTCAAGGACAATCACATACATGACCAAGTTTAAATATTTAAAATGTATTTATATAAAAACATAGGATTAAAAAAAAAAGACAAATATGCAAAAATATCAACAAGGTTACTTATGAATAATAAGATGATGAGTAATTGTATCTCCTATTACATTCTTCATTACACTTGCTACATTTGATTTTTTCTTACAATGGGCACACATTACTTTTTAATTAAAAGAAAATTATTAATTCTCTTAAAGACATGAGATGAATTTTTTTAGTTGCAATAAAAAAATAGTGGTCTTGTATTCTCACTTGAAACCATGGTCTTTTATCACTGTCTAAAGAATCGGTTTCACTACAGCACACACTAAGATAAAAAAGTCTTTATTGATCCAATTACACTGCTTATTAAGAACTATTTAATGAGAAAGTCACACCTTTGAGTTATTAGAAGTGATAATGGTCCTGTAGCACTCTAAACAAGTAAGCTAACAGAATTATCTTTGATTCTAAATTGTTTGCCAGGAAATTTATCCATCTGCCCCTAGAAAAAATTAAGTGTCCCTCCAGTGTATTCAACTTCCTCCATTTTCATTTTAATCAAGTATGGTAGCCTTGGTGTAGAAGATAGGTATTTTTCATTGCTTAAATGGCAATATGAAGGTTTTATCTTATTTTAATTTTCCAAATGTATGTGCAAATAGAATATTAACAAAACCAAAATTTTAAACATCAATGGGTAAATTTTAGGGAGGTCTTTCACAGGTTTTGGCACCTGCCAAAGAATGAAAAAAAAAAAAAAAGAAAGAAAGGGAAAAAAGACCTTTCTAATATAGTAACATTTGGACAGACCCCTGAAGTTACGTACATTCCAGCTGGAAAGAACAGGAAGGGTAATGACCTCGAGGTGGAAGCATGCTTGTCAAGTTCAGGGAAGACCAAGAACACCAGGGTGGTGGGTGTAAGCCAGTGGGCGGTGAGTGCCGACAGAGGAAGCAAGGCCCCAGATCATGTAAGCCCCTGCAAGACACTATGAGCCTCCAGACATTCCTGAGTGAGATAAGTCCTAGAGGGTTTGGGACAGAACAATGGCATATTCGACTGGCATTTCAAAAAAATCATTGAGGCTTCTATAGAGAACAAACAGATTACAAAACAGCAAAAATGGAAAAAGAGAGACCAGTCAGAAGGTTCCTGCAATACTCCAGGAGTAAAATCATGTTACCCCAGACAATAACAGCAGAGGAGATGGTGAGAAGAGGGCAGATTTTATGTATGTTTTGTTTGTTTGTTTTTCCAGACTTATTGAGGTAAATGATGTCTTGTACTGCTACAACAGAATACCTGAGACAGGCATTCTTCCCAAAAAACAGAAATTTATTGGCGCACAGTTCTGGAAGCTGGGAAGTCCAACTTGAAAGTGCCAGCATCTGGTGGGGGCCGTCTCACTGCACCGTCAGATTGGCAGAAGGGCAAAGAGACAAAGGGCATGAAGGAAATGAACTCACCCTTTTATGGTGGCACCAATCCCACTCATGAGGGTGAAGTCTTTTAAATGTCTCACCTCGCAATACTGTTACAATAGCAAATACATTTCCACTTAAGTTTTGGAAGTGACAAACATTCAAATCATAGCAAATGACAAATAAAGATTATATATATTTAGGGTATAAAACATGATTTATATATATATATATATATATAGAGAGAGAGAGAGAGAGAGAGAAATTATTGCCACAATCTAGCTAATTAACATCTAGTTACCACTGAGTTGAGGAAGGACATTTGAAATCTGTCTCGGTAAATTTCAAGTATATGATACATTAATAACTATAGTCATCATGTTATACACTAGGTCTCCATTTGGTTAAAGGGTACAAATCTGTAGTTACAAGAAAAGTTAAGTATTTTAGATACATTTTGATAAGATCTGTTGATAGACTGGATGTGAAATGTTAAGCAGAGTAAAGGATGACTCCAAGGCTTTGGCTCAGGTTAGCTGGGAGAATGATGTAGTCATATACTGAAATGCAGAAGACCAAAGGAATCATTCATCCATTTTTTAAATAATGCAACAATGTATAAGTCTCCTAAATCCATAGGGTCCAATTTACTTTGTGTGCACGTGTGTGTGTGCGTGTGTGCGCGCGCAGTTTTTGGCAGGGACTGGGTTTGAACCCACCACCTCTAGTATATAGGGCCAGCACCCTACCAACACCACGCAGGGTCCAATTTACTTTTGTCCATATCATCAAGAAAAGGTGACATGACAAAGGATGCCAAAGTACAGAATGTGCAAGCTTCATTTACTTCTCAATTTTATACGGGGCCAACCTTGACTACATACACCAAATGTTATATAACAGTTTGTATGGTTAGCTGCAACCTGGATTCACATTCAGTTCATACCCAAAACAATGCTGCAATGCGGCCATCCACACCTGCCCTGGTCCTACCCACTTAATAATCCCTACAAGGCTTTTGTGACCCTCTAAGCCCTAGCTATCCCATACAGCTTAAAAATCTTATAAATTAAAAAGAGAGAGACAGGAAGGAGAGAGAGGAGAGAAGTGATTAGTAGGTGGGTGGGTAGAAAATCCTCACTTCCCCACCTCCCTAGCCTTCATTGTCCATTCCATTTCATATCTCTTTCCAGGCTATGTCAAAAGTCCAATACCTTCTGAAGGCATCGCTTATGTGTGTAAATGAAGGATAAAGAAACAGGGGGAAATCTGGTTCTATTGTGAAAAGAAATGTGAAGAAGGAAAAAAGTAAATTTAAGTATTTCTTTAAAAAAAAAAAAAACCTTAAGATAGGAAGTTACTTTGTTAATACATAATTTGAGGTAATCACCAATTCTTGCTAAAACTATTAGGTTAAAAGATGACGAGGAACTTTATCCATATTAGAGGGATCAGGATGACCTGATTCATCTTAGCATCACTAAAAATAAGAAAACCAGATATTACATCCTTAAAGGTGATGGATGTACACAGAACTCTATAAAAATACCTTTGCCTAGGCTTGGTGCCCATAGCTCAATGAGTAGGGCACCAGTCATATACACTGAGGTTGGTGGGTTCGAGCCCAGCCAAAGCCTGCTAAACAACGACCACACCAACCAAAAAAATAGCCCAGCACTGTGGCAGGCGCCTGTAGTCGTAGCTACTCAGGAGGCTGAGGCAAGAGAATCGCTTAAGCCCAAGAGTTTGAGGTTTTTGTGAGCTGTGACGCCATAGCACTCCACCAGGGATGACATTGTAAGACTATGTCTCAAAAACAAAAAAAAAGGAATACCCTTGCCTAAAATATTCAACATGAATTTTCATAGCTCTCTATTTAATTACCAAGTTAGAGGCAATATATGAGATAGAGAAACAAAGTCACTCTTCTAGAACAATACTACTTGCACTGTAATAGGTCAAGTCCAGAATTTGGGTATTTGACAAGACAAAGGACTGTTTCATCAACAAATCAATGACATGGGGAAAAAAGTTTAGGTAAAGGGCCTGTTAAGGAATAAGTGACTTACCAGACACAATAACCAAATTATATTAAATTATATTTTGGAACATTATCTGATTCTGATTCTAAAAAGTCTTGGTACAACTGAGAAATTCTAAAATATAGACTATATTAGATAGTATTTACAAACTGATAATTTTTTAGCATTAATGACATAATTATATTTAAATGAAAAGATACTTATTAAAGATTTTTTTTAAAAAAGCTAAAAGAAAAACTGTTAGATAAAAGAAAATTGACAAAATTTTGATTTTGCTGAAACTGAGTTTATTTACTATATTCCCAATTTATGTGTATGTGTTTGAAATTTTCCACAGTTGGAAGTTTTAAAGAATAAAGACAAATGGAAAAAGTAACTAGAGATTGTAAGATTGTGATGTGAACAGGTAAGAAAAATTCTTACCATTTGCAACTATCAATTTGCATGAATGATTTCCTTAACAGTATGTAAAAAAATGAAAAGAGAAAACCAAGATACAAAAATAAATTGGAGGCTGACACATGTAGAGATTATCATTTTTATTCATAATTACTAGTTCCAATGTTATGCTCATTATAACAGCCTCATGATTCAAACTGATTTTATAATAATAGAAGGCTATAAATTAAAATTTTAAATAGCTTTATTTTGAATAAGAAAACATCTTGCATATCTGAAGATCTCAATAAGGTATTTGGGTCAGGGGAAGTCCATCACTTACAAAAAAGGCCGAAAATTTTCTGCTTAGACTATTCCTTTCACATATTAACTGTTTCAGCTTTGCTTTGAACAACAATGTTATTATTTCCAACTCAAAGTGAAGAGGTTGCTCGTAAGCACCAAGAGCAAGTATTACATTCAGTTGATCAGAAAACATAATAATCTTCTTGCAAAACATAAAGAGACTGGATGTGAAGGAACACTTTGGAAGACCTCCTTAAAAAAAAAAAAAAAGAAGATAGTGGATCGCAAAATAAGTACTTTGAAAATAAGGCCAAAAATGTCCTCAGATGACATCCCAGTGCTTTTCCATAAAGCATGAAGAGACACAAAGGCCTGCAAAAGGCTGCAGCACCTTTCATTCCTTCATTCATTCATTCAACAAATATTTATTAGATGCCCATCTTGTGTCAGGCACTACACTAAGCACTGGGGATACAGACAAAACTTTCTGCCTTTATGGATTATATTCCTAGTGGAAGGAAGACAAAAATAAGCAAAATAGTAAATTGTACAAAAATTTTGAAGGTAAATGCCATGTGTAAAAGTAAGGCAGGCGAGGAGGACAGTATTAGAGAGAGGTTCCAATTTTAAAGAGGCTAGTTTAGGGAAAGGCTCACTGAGGAGGCACTCCAGCAAAAAGGAAAGGCTCACTGAGTAGGCACTCCAGCAAAGTCTTGGGTAAAGGAGCAGCTTTAGTCTCAGCAGAGAGGATTCTAGGCAGAAGGAGCAGTAGGACAAAAGTCACTGTGAGAGCACGGACCACCCGAGCCTCCAGCTACTCGGGAGGCTGAGGCAAGAGAATCGCTTAAGCCCAAGAGCTGGAGGTTGCTGTGAGCAGTGTGACGCCATGGCACTCTACCCAGGGCGATAAAGTGAGACTCTGTCTCTAC
>CAUYON010083269.1:0-37078 GCA_963573935.1 Arctocebus calabarensis
AAAAAGGTGGTCAGTGCCTGTAGCTCAAGCAGCTTAGGCGCCAGCCACATACACCAGAGCTGGTGGGTTCGAATCCAGCCCAGGCCCACCAAACACGACCACTACAATCAAAAAATAGCCGGGCACTGTTTGTGGCGGGCACATGTAGTCCCAGCTACTTGGGAGGCTGAGGCAAGAAAATCACTTAAGACCAAGAGTTTGAGGTTGCTATGAGCTATGATGCCACAGCACTCTACTAAGGGCAACAGTGAGACTCTGTCTCAAAAAAAAAGGGGGGGGGGGCTCGGCGCCTGTGGCTCAATGGGCTAAGGCGCCAGCCATGTACACCTGAGCTGGCGGGTTCGAATCCAGCCTGGGCCCGCCAAACAACAATAACGGCTGCAACCAAAAAAAAAAAAAAATGGCCGGGCATTGTGGCAGGTGCCTGTAGTCCCAGCTACTTGGGAGGCGGAGGCAGGAGACTCTCTTGAGCCCAGGAATTGGAGGTTGCTGTGAGCTGTGATGCCACAACACTCTATCCGAGGTGACAGCTTGAGGCTCTGTCTCAAAAAAAAAAAAAAAGGTGGTCAGTGCCTGTAGCTCAAGCAGCTTAGGCGCCAGCCACATACACCAGAGCTGGTGGGTTCGAATCCAGCCCAGGCCCACCAAACACGACCACTACAATCAAAAAATAGCTGGGTGTTGTCCCGGGTGCCTGTGGTCCCAGCTACTTGGGAGGCTGACGCAAGAGAATCGCTTAACCCTAGGAATTGGAGATTGCTGTGAGCTGTGATGCCACAGCACTCTACCCAGGGTGACAGCTTGGGCTCTGTCTCAAAGGAAAAAAAAGAATATTCTCTTCAAAGGTTTTTTTAGTACGTTGGTGATTCTCATGAACTGGCCATTTGGTGAATGGGCCCGATGCTACTTAAATCTCTATAACTCAATTTGAACCTGATGATCTATTTAGTGGACCTGTTAGTTCATAGGAATAGATCCAGCACCTCCTACCTTTTATGGTTTCTTTTGCAGTAGCAGGTAACTCCTACACCTCTCCGTAGAGCTACTCTAACTAGGACTCACCTTTCCTGCTTGCCTTAGCCATTTGCTGTTTACTTTAAAATCGTATCTGCTTTTTTTTTTTTTTTTTAAAGACATAATTTCAGTTTGTTGCCCTCAGTAAAGAGCTGTAGCATCATAACTCACAGCAACGTCAAACTCTTGGGCTCAAGCAATTCTCTTGCCTCAGACCTCCCAAATAGCTGGGACTACAGGTACCAGCCACAACGTCTGGCTATTTTTAGAGATGAGATCTTGCTTTGGTTCAGATTGATCTTGAGTCCCTGAGCTCAGTCAATCCACTTGCCTTAGCCTGTCAGAGTGCTAGGATTACAGGCGCGAGCCACTGCACCTGGCCCTAAAATCATAGCTTTTTTGATGTGGAGGATTATTTTTAAATCATTCTAGTCTAGCTTGCCCTTTTTTTTTTTTCCTAGAGGCAGAGTCTCACTTTATCGCCCTTGTTAGAGTGCCGTGTCGTCACATAGCTCACAGCAACCTCCAACTACTGGGTTTAGGCAATTCTCTTGCCTCAGCCTCTCGAGTAGCTGGGACTATAGGTGCCTGCCACAACGCCCGGCTATGTTTTTGTTTTTGCAGTTTGGCCGGGGCCGGATTTGAACCCGCCACCCTTGGTATATGGGGCCAGCGCCCTACTCACTGAGCCACAGGCGCCGCCCTAGCTTGCCCATTTTAAGTTACTTCCCTATTGAATTTAGATCTTAAATTTTAAGATAATCTCCTTAAAATCAGTAAGCACCAAGCAAAAAGAAGAAAACAAGAAATATTCCTTCTAAGTGGCTATGTTCTGTTTTTACCAGTTGAACTTTATCATGTCACGGGTAATTATCACTTCTTCCCAAGTTGATAGCTGTGTCCATTTAATGAGTATTTCCTTTTTTTTTTTTTTTCTTGTAGAGACAGAGTCTCACTTTATCGCCCTTGGTAGAGTGCTGTGGTGTCACACAATGAGTATTTTCTTTGTGTTATGACTCCAAAGCTTTGTATTCCTAGCTGTTGTAGGGTCTTTCTGGAGAGCCATCCTTTGTTATACCTGGTTTGCTTTGGCATCATTTTCTTATTTTCGTTTTTTGAGATAGGGTCTCACCTGTTGGCAGGGCAAGAGTGCAGTGGCACCATCAGAGCTCTCTGCAGCCTTGACCTGCTGGACTCAAGTAATCCACCTGTGTCAGCCTCCCACATACTGGGGACTACATGTGCACACCACCATTCTCAGCTAATTTTACTACTTTTTTGTAGGGATAAAAGTCTTGCTGTGTTGTCCAGGCTGTTTTTGAACTCTTGGCCTCACGCAGTCCTCTTGCCTTGTCCTCCCTGTGCACTAAAGATTATAAGCATAAGCCACCCCACCAGGCCCTTGTTACCATTTTTTTTATCTTGTCCATATCAGTAGATTTTTTAAAAATGCCTCATCGTTTCATTTCTTTGATAATTAATGCAATAGAAACAGGTTGGTTGGTTGGTTTTACACAGAGTTTTGCTATAACTGAGCTAGAGTGCAGTGGTGTTATTATAGCTTGCTACAACCTCCAACTCTTGGGCTTAAGTAATCTTTTTGCCTCAGCATCCCACTTAGCTGGGACTACAGGTGTGTGCCACTGCACCAAGCTAACTTTTCCTGTTTTTTGTAAAGACGGGGTCTTGCTTTTGCCCAAACTGGTCTTGAACTCCTAATCTCAAGCGGTCCTCCTGCCTTGGCCTCCCCAGAGTGCTAGGACCACAAGCATGAGCCACCTCACCTGGACCAACAGAACAAGTTTTAAATTTGTACATAGTTTACAAAGACACTGTTTTGACAAATATGGTCAGTTGTAGTACAAAGGAAATGCTATTAAAATGTCTCCCAAACGAAAAGCAATGTGTTAATTTTTGGTAAACTATGAACATGCTGGCCAGGAGTGGTGGCTCATGCCTGTAATTCCTGCACTTTGGGAGGTGGAGATGGGAGGATCTCTTAGCTCAGAGGTTCAGTGTTGCAGTGAGCTGTGATCACACCACTACTCCATCCTAGGCAGTAGAGCAAAATACCTGAAAGAAAAAGAAAGCCAATAATCTGCTTATGATTTAGTTATAAAGCTAAAAGTTATACCTAATTTTTGCATGATTTTTTTCTTTTTATATGTAGTCTTTTTGTACTTTAAGAAACATCAAGAGGGTAACAGCTTGGTCTCTTCAACTAGCCAGTGTCATGAATTAGGAAAGGGAGGGGGCACTAAGTGAAGAGCCTTAAATTCAATAACCAAACATAAGGGTATGGGTCTTAATTGGGTCCTGATTGGTGCAAACCAGTTACAAAAGACATATTTTGGACAACACAACTAGAGAAATTGAAATATGACTAGGTATTGACTGATGTCAAAGAATAGTTTTTGTTCTGTGTAATGATAATATCCTGTCCTTTCTTCTTTTTTGTATGTTTGAAATTTTCGTAAATGTAAAAAGAGCTAAACAAGGGTCATCTTTTATTTTTCACGTTGTTACACACCTTCATCCTTTTGCTTTCTGGTGGGACCTTTATTGGGGATGAGCTGATCAAGGGGTAGACTTAATGTCACTACTGCTGTCTGGCAGGGGCAGATTAAGGGCTATTTGCTTATGGAAACTTTTTTTAAAATTGCAAAAATTGTGGGGGAAATAGAGTTCTAGTTTATGCACTACACTAGGACACTAGTTAAATGAATGTAAAACTATAGTAAGATGCTGTACTTCCACATATGTGATTCCAGCCTGCTGGGTGAGACAGTTTAAATGGTGTGGGGCAGAACCTGGAGGAAATACCCAGGCAGCAGTTTCATGGGGTTCAGCCTGATGTATACACAGCTTTTCCTATGGTTGTATATATTGTAGAGTGAATTGGGTTTTGGTTGGCTACAAGCAAGAGTAAGTGTAATTGGCTGGGTGCGGTGGCTCATACCTGTAATCGTAGAACTCTGGGAAGCCAAGGTGGGAGAATCCCTTGAGCTCTGGAGTTTCGAGACCAGCTTGAGTAAGAGTGAGACCATGTCTATACTAAAAAATTAATAAATAGTTAGCTGGGCCTGGTGGCAGGTGCCTGTAGTCTGAGCAACTCAGGAGACTGAGGCAAGAGGATTGCTTAAACCTAGAAGTTTGAGGTTCCTATGAGACAAGCTGAAGCCACAGCACTCTACCCTGGGCCACTGTCTCCATAGACTAAGTGTTATTTTCTTGCTCAGGTGATAATTACGTACAAGTGAACTTTAATCATTCTTGTTACTGAGTTGAGTTGATATTTTTGCTTATGGATCTTCTTAAAGTCTCTGATGCATTAAAGAGAACTACACCAACCACCCTCTCTCTGTGGTTGATGTTATCTGTCAGCTTTCACGTTTGTTTGAGAAATAATTAATGGACATGAATTGGAACTCTAAAAGCTTATTATAATATTTTTATTATTTTGTTTTATTTTAGTCTCAGATGCAAACACCAGTGGGAATTGTACCCACACAAGCAATTGCAACGGGCCCCACTGCAGATCCTGAAAAACGCAAACTGATACAGCAGCAGCTGGTTCTACTGCTTCACGCTCATAAATGCCAGAGACGAGAACAAGCAAATGGAGAGGTTCGGGCTTGCTCTCTCCCACATTGCCGAACCATGAAAAACGTTTTAAATCATATGACGCATTGTCAGGCTGGGAAAGCCTGCCAAGGTAAGTGCCATTTCTGCTGTCTTAGTGGCAGAGGTCAGGATGAAATTTGGCTTTGTTATTCATACGGCAGCTTTCTTGTTTATAGGGCTCCCACAGCCTGAGTGCTAGCCTCTGTTTGTTGTGGCATATGACATATTACGCGCGACGTTCCCCACACACTGCCACGCAGATGCCCCTGTTAGTCTTACCTGCTAAGGAGAAAGGCAATTTTCTGATACTCTTCGAAGTTCTACTACACAAGGCTATGCCCTGTATTTGTTCTTTTCCTCCTTCTGCTATCATGGAAGACATTTGTCACTTCTTGAGCAATGTCTTTGTTGTGAATGTCTAGGTTCTGGTTTTCTTTAGGGCAATGAACACAGAACACTTAGGTGCAGGCACACATCCTTCCCTGTACCCAGCATCTGTCTTGATGGTGGTTTCATAGATGGTGACAAGTAGTGGCCCAATGCTTTGCTCCTCTGCACTGTGTCTTAAGCTAGTCCAGATGACAGTAAACTTACCCTGGGTGACTGGAAGTGACATGGGGAACTGTGCACTGATAAATCGGGGGTGGGGGGGTGAAGTAGGTATGTCACGTGCCCTTTGTCTCCGTTTTCAGTGACAGATGCCTCAGTTCTACTGCAGAAAGGGTTTCCTGTTAACTTGCATCTTTATCCTCTTTCCTTCTCTTCTTACTTATGTTCATAAACTTTGAGGGAATCTCTCTCTGGTCTCCCTTTCTCCTGATGTGACATTTGTTCATCACTAGACTAACCCTGTTGCAATGGAGAAGCAGAGAAGGGTGAGGTTGGATTGTAGAGATGAAGACTGAGAATAACTCTCTCAAATACTTCACAAAGTGCCCACAGCCCTGTCAGGGTCTCCAAAGACTACTCATTTGCTTCTTTAGCTGTATTTCTTCAACTATAAAATTTAGGTAGTTTCATCTTTAAATATAATGTAACATTTTTATTTTAAATAGTGGTATCACCAAACTGTTATTTGTTGTACCTTTCATTGCAGTTGTTCAGTATTTCAGTTTGTATAGTTTTTGCTTTGTTTTGTGGGCTGAACCTGAATCACCCATCACTCATAACATTGCTTCTATGGGAAGTTTTGTTCGGAATTCTCAACTGTCAGCTTACAAACATTTTGGAAAATAGCCTGTTTGTAAGTTGCTTATACTGTATTATGGTTACACTTGTTACCATTTTCTTATGGAATCTGGCATTATTATTAAGGTGTTATTGAAAGTGTGACAATTTGGATAGAAAAATAACATCTCGTTGTTTTTCTGGTCATAGTTGCCCATTGTGCATCTTCACGACAAATCATCTCTCATTGGAAGAACTGCACACGACATGACTGTCCTGTTTGCCTCCCTTTGAAAAATGCCAGTGACAAGCGAAACCAACAAAGTAAGTGAGCACGGGGCCAGAGAAGCTTGGAGAAGAGAGTAGAAGCTGTTTCTAAAGAGAATGTGGAGAGTAGCTAGAGAGTGGGGCAGGGGTTATTAGTCACAAAGTGCAGGTGAGGTAAGGCACTCAGCAGCCCCAGGAGCAGCTGAGCTGAGAGGGTAGCTGGGCTTCCGATGAGTAAATGGCCATGTAGTGTTGGCATTTCATTCACTCTCTCCCACTGCCCCCTGCAGCATGCACTTGAAGCAGTACAAAACAGCAAAACCACTTAGATCAAAGAGCCAACATGAGTACTTGGTGTTTTCTGACAATTACTAATATGTGAGGATTGAAATGCCATGTCACTTTAATGGTGGTGACATGGGGGTGGCAGTAGAGGAGACAACTTCTTTTGGAATTGGAAACAACTTATCCTAAAGTACATTTTGAAGGCTCTGTCAGTCAGGATGGGTCATGAAAGCCCACAGGAATATTTGTGACGTTTTTGTCCTCCTACTCGGGAGATACAGTTCCCAGACCTGTTTGTACAACTGGTAGTTTATTCAGCCTCAAATTGAGAGTCTCCACCCCAGGACTGGCACATCCTGGTCATTCCCATCATTTTGTGGTCTTCCAAGTGTCTGTGCAACCCTAGTGGGGTGGTGACACAATGGTCTTTGTCTCTCAGGAGGCTGCATGGGGCTCCTGGGGCTCCCTGCCATCTGTAGGCCTCAGAGCAGTAAGAAGGGCGAACCTCTCTTCCTATTTGTAAGTGCTTTTCCTGCCATTTTAGAGCTAAAACTATGGTCTTTGGGTATTTCCTAAGCTAAGAATTACCCTTCTGCTGGAGCTGCCCTCTTAGTGACCCTTCCAGCACGGCACAGTCTTCATCTTCTTCCATCTTGCCTATGCCATCTTGCCACCCTCCTGTTTGTGTTTTAAGTCTTCATTCCTCTCATTCTTCTTGATCATCTGCCTTAACCCCCACTGCTGCCTGGAGGACCTGTGCTGCTTTTCTCTCTAGTGTTTCTGAATGGCACAAGGAAAGGTGGAAAAGGACTTTGTTCTTCAGAGTATTGTGGAGTGGAACACCTATGTGCCTATGTGATTCTCCTCTTACTGAGTCCAGCCCACCTCCTCCTGAGGGGGCCAGCGAGCTGACACCACACAGTGTACTTAATTTAAAGCAGGGTGTCTGTGTTAAGTAGGGAGAGAAGTTTCAAGGTAATAGGCTTGTTATCCTCCCTTCCTACAGAGAAGCCACAAGAAGTACTCTTTAAAGTCAGTTTCCTAAATTAGTTAAATTATTCTTTGATTGATCAAAATATGAATTAATACATGATTTGCCTAGACATCTCTTACATATAGTGAAGTTCTAGGATCCTGGGTCTCTTAGAACCAGATATGTGGGACAGTAGTTTTAATGTAATACAGTCTTTCCCCCCAAGTTACTGTAAAACTGTTTTCTTTAAGTAGTGTTTTGTGATGGTTAAATTTCTTGTGTTTTCGGATTCATTTCAATGAATATAATATAGTCCCCTATAAGTGCCACAATATTCATTGTCAGGTTTGTACTTGTACAATATTA
Organism: Arctocebus calabarensis; assembly: GCA_963573935.1. Lineage (NCBI taxonomy): Eukaryota > Metazoa > Chordata > Mammalia > Primates > Lorisidae > Arctocebus > Arctocebus calabarensis. The sequence goes on from CAUYON010083269.1 coordinate 7,697, forward strand.
ATTCCATAGTAGTGAGCTACAAGAGTGTCCAACCTGTGGCCCGGGGGCCATGCGCCAATTTTTTTGAGAGTTTATTTTGCTTAATTTTGGTGTCAAATACTGCAGAAATATGTAGGGACCTTTATTTTGCTAGTTAGCTTTGATTAGTATTTGTGTATTTTACTGTATACCCCAAGACAACTCTTATTCTTCCAGTATGAGGCAGGAAAAAGGGAAAAACAGTTGGGCACCCCGATAGGATTTTATTCTTTCATTTGGAGGTGTGGATTTCTGGGATCTTTTGTTTTTAATATGTACTACTATGACAATTGTAAACTTTTGTGATTTCTCTTTTTAAGAATCACTTATGTGGTTTCTGTTTAAAAAAAAAAAAGGAAAGAAACATGTGGTTTGTTTTTTTTTTTTAACATCCTTGTAACCGCCTGAATGTTTTGAAAATTGATTCCGTGCACACTCTCTCAAGTGGTAAACCACAGTTTTTTCTACTAGTCATAATGTAAGATACTACCAGGGTGATGATATAAAGTCACAGGAAAGCTTTAGATTAACTATATGGAAGATTTTGGTAGTTTTTCATTAAAAAAAAGTGAAACCACCTATTTTTTAAAATTTTAAATGCTTCTTAAATTAGGTTTCAGCTATTCTTTTGGCTCTAGCACTATAGTTGTGTGATTATAGAGTTGTTCAGTGTGACAAGTGAGAAGGTTTTAACTATAGTGGAACTTCTGTAAGTTGACTACCCAAGTAATTATAACAAACTGGTCAACATATGGAGGTGGTTGACATAAGGAACTAGGCCTGCTGTACTGACCCATACATATGGTGCATGTCTGGTTTGTGAAAGTTAGGTCAACTTAAGGAAGTAGTCAGCTGTGGAGGTTCTATTGTATATCCTTTCTATAAATTTTTGGATGTTTCTCCTCTCTCAAAGAAAATTGTGCTTATAGTATCTGATCCTACAATGGTTGCGGTTGGGTTCTTTTTTTTTTTTTTTATTGAGACAGAGTCACACTTTGTCACCCTTGGGAGAGTGCCGTGGCGTTTTAGCTCACAGGAACCTCCAAGTCTTGGGCTCAAGCAAATTCTCTTGCCTCAGCCTCCCAAGCAGCTGGGACTACAGGTACTTGCCACAATGCCTTGCTTTGTCTTTTGTTTTGTTTTGTTTAGTAGGTCTGGACTGAGTTCAAACCCACCAGCCCTGGAGCATGTGGCCAGCACCCTAACCACTGAACTAAGGGCACCCAGCCTGTGGTTGGGTTCTTGAAACAAAATATATACATTAAAAATAGCATAATGGGCTCCATGCCTGTAGCACAGTGGTTATAGCACCAGCCACATGCACCAAGGGTGACAGGTTCGAATCCAGCCCTGACCAGCTAAACAACTATAACAACAGAAAAAATAGCCAGGTGTTATGGTGGGCACCTGTAGTCGAAGCTACTTGGGAGGCTGAGGTAGGGGAATTGCGTAAGCCCAGGAGTTTGAGATAGCTGTGAGCTATGATGCCATGGCACTCTACCATGGGCAACATGTGAAACTCTGTCTCAAAGTAAATAATAAATAAATAGAAACAAATAAAAAATTTTTTAAATAGCATAATGATAGTCTTAGAAGAGTGAGATGGAGATAAGTCAGTACTGTTACAGTCCTTCCAAGGAGACTCAGAGTGTGCCTGAACTGCTTCACAGAGACAGGTAGGGCTTGGTGGAGGACAGTATGAACTAAATAACAGTAGAGGACCATTCTGGCAGTGGGGACAGTATCAGAACAGAGTGTAGCTTGCAAGGGGATGGGCCTGACTGGCCTTAGCAATTCCTGGGTAAGCAAGGTGATGGACAGAGGTACACCGTGGTGAGCTTGCACACTGCAGGGGCTGCTGAGACACATCTGTGCTCTGCTCTGGGCAGAGTTTCCCACGGACGGTGTTTCTTACATGATGTACCCAACCTTGGTCAGCACACCTTTTATACTTATAAGGTCTTTACTGTGAGAACCTTCCAGAATTACCTGTAGAGCTAATCTAATGTCCTTTGAAATGAAACCCAGACCGTTCATTGGTTACCTTTTTGGCCTCTGTTGAGATTATGTTTGATTTTTCTTTATTTTCTAAAGCCTCTGTAATCACTGATCTCAAATATTCCTTATAGAAATGTTCAGTTTTTGTTGAATAATTAGGATGTTCAACATATATCTCTTAGGTAGTCCTGGCACCTGACTTCTGGTTAAATTCTAGTAAATACATGCACAGGTGGCTTGGAGGGCTGGAGCCATGTGGACACATGACCAAGTTCCCTTGTTGGAACTCCTGTTGCTTTGTTGGTGAGGTTCTTGCTACACAAAGTGTAGCACTCAGGCCACACAGGCCCTCCCAGGTTACTGCTAGAAATGAAATTTGGGCCCCATACCAGACCTCCTCATCGGCATTTTTAGCAAAGTCCCAGGTGATAGGTGTGCACTTCACAGTGTTGAGATGCACTGCTTAGAACACTTCAGAGAGCCAGGTTTCTGGGCCAGAGCTGTTGGGGTTGGTCACTCCGGGGGACACTATAGGTTTCTCACCCAAATCCCATAAGAAGTGTCAAAAGCAGTGCTCTAGGCCAGCTCCAGCCCTCACCCTAGCACCGAAGCTAATGTACTTACTGCTGGTACTGCCCCAGACTTGGGCTCAGCTGTGCTTAGCTCCGTCTGCGGTGTTTGGGGTCAGCAGTCCTCTGGCTTGTTGCTCCAGTACCTCCATTGGCTGAGCACTCACTACTTGGCCTAGCTGTTTGTTCCATTTTTAGGCATCTCTGAATTTTTTTAAAACCCTTTACTTCATTATTGAGTCAAAATCTGCCTTCTTAAAACTTGTATTTATTGAGTAGCTTGCTCAAGTGCTCAGTGTTTGCTCAACAGGCCTTTTGTTCTACTTGAGAGATCTTTAGAGATTTTCTGTGGACACCTCTATTGACAGGCTATGGTGAGATGGGGCAGGAGGGTAATGCTCTTCTGGATTATGCAGTGTTGCCCCTCCGAGTCACTTGGCTTCTGAAGAAAGCTCTCTGCTTGAAGAGCTTGTAGCATAGTCTATGATTGGAAGGACTGGATCTCACAGTTTGGTGATGCCTGAGTAATTGAGTGTTTCTTGTCATTATTAGCCCTGCACTGTGCATAGGAAGATGCTATGATATTTAGTCCAGGCCCACACAGTGCCAGTGAGGCATTGTAGTGGTGCCAGCAACTTTGCAGATACGGAATCTGCAGGTGAACACATTCTAGCACTGCTTTTTCAGTAGCTAAGCGTGACGAGGTACAGTCTCCCTCAGTATGCATGGGGAATTGGTTCTAAGTCAGCCTCCCCATCCCCCACTATACCAAACAGCCTGCCCTGCAGAACCTTTGGATATAAAAAGTCTGCCTTCCCTATTCTCATGTTTTACATCCCCCAAATACTGTGTTTTTGATCTGCATATAAGTGGACACCTGCATTTGAAACCTGTGAGGTTCAAGGGTCAGTTCTACTTCGTGAGGTATCTCCCACCACCTTGACAGGGCTTTGAAATTTAATGTGTCGGTTTTCATTGAATTTCTAAATTTTGTTCAGTTTTATTGAGAATAATTAGAGACTGAAGTTTTCCAGTTTAGTACTTTCAAATTGGCATTGTATACACTATAGGGAACCTCTTATCTTAGTAGAATAATCATTGCTCACTGGGGAAGGAACTGCCTTTGACCATGAAGAATGGCAGGTGAGTTCTAGAAAGAGCATACTATAAAACTTGGCTCTTTTCCTTGTTTCATAGGTCATGAGCTCCTCCTTTAACTACAGCAGAAGGGGCATAGGGGATGTTGGGGGCACTTCAAAGAGGTGAATGAGAAAGATCCAAACCCTCATGTTAGGACACTATAGGCATGCAAACATCTAAAGCCATCCAATACAAGATGTCCCTTTGGTGCAAACAATACCTGTAGGCACATTTCTTTTCTGAGTGCTACACAGTCAAAAGGGTTAAAGTGCCGAAAGAAAAAAAGAGGTGGAAATGGCAAAAAGAAGTGGTTTTGACATTGAAAGAGGTAAACATCAGTAATGTGGAAAGTTGATGAATGTAGAAGACCTTGTTCTCAGGGATGCCTGAGATGTGTGTTGCATCTTTCTGTGGTCCTGCGGTGCTCAGTGGCTAGTGCTAGGAGGGCCTGAGCGCTGGCTGATACAGCTCGTTGGACTCTGTGTAGTATTTCATTGCCCTTGTGGCATATGGCAAGTGAAGAATAAAGCTGACTCTCACGTTAATCCTGCCTTCTAAGGATGTACAGGGAAGACAAGATGAGCATGATTTTCTCTGGTCCAAGGTCCTAGGCTGCAGTTTCACATGCAATGGGTGGTTATTACACTCCTCTGCTCTCCCTCCCAACACATCTTAAGCTCAGGGAGTAATGACTCGCTACTCATTGTCATTCATTACCTGGAAGTCTAGCAGAGTTCACTCACCAAATCTGCTGTGTGAGTGTGAGAGTGACTAAGTGAGTGAATATACAAAATGTAAAAGCCCAAAGACAAGCAGAGATAGTGCACAGGTGGGAATTCAGAGAAAGATCAGGGAAATCACTGTGGAACATTGATAGTGTCTTGAGGTTGCCAAACACAGTTGATGGTTGTTTGTATATAATGACTCCCTTTTCAATCAGTTATCACGCCCACAATAAATGCCTGCTTCCCTTACCCTTAAGTATTTGTTTCATTTCATTTAATAGCATAGTTTGGACTTTAAATTAGGCCATGCTTAAATGTCAGAGACCTTTTTTATCTGTCTATAATTTATTTTCCTTGCTTCTGAATTGTTAGAAATACTAAGTACTAAGTGCTCACTTGTCTTCTGACAGGTATATTTTCTTTTAAAATAAAAATAATACTTACATTTAGGAAACAAATGCTTTTAACACAGTTTACAGTGACCGTGTCAGCAGCTCCCATGGGAGGCATTTGTGAATGTGAGGCACTGGCTGTCCTATATGTAACTGGGAGCTTAGGAATGGTGTTCATGGTAAGATGGGGTCTTGGGGCTAAATGGAGAGCATTGGGGAGGTGTGGATGAAAGGCCAATATATAGGGTATCCCTAAAGTTGCCACGTGTGGGGAAAATGGGGAATTATAACTAAATGTATCTTTATTTAGAAAATGTTCACTACAAAATTTTACAAAAATACGATCAGATCAACATGTAGAAGATATTTTCTAAAATTTTGTAATGAATATTTTATAAGTAAAGGTACATTTTAGCTACAGTTTTCCATTTTTGCAATATATGGTAACTTTTAAGGTGTGACTTTTGGGATACCTCTTAATAGGAAGAGGTTGATACAGCATAACTATTGTGTCTTTACCCAGAATTGAAAGGCCACTCAGATACTTTGTTGCTTCACAATGTTTCATCCACAGTTCATCACAATGTGTGTCAAATGTAGTTTCTGTTCACAATTCATTACAATGTGTATCAAATGTAGTCCAGGTCTCTTCTTCTTATACCATAAGGTAATAGAAAAATAAACTGTCCTTCCATCATTACCTTCCTTTCTACATCCTAGCACTTTCCAAAAATGTAGGATGTCAGTTTCAGAAGCATGATGGCTATGTGTTTGAAGTTTTGGGGAGTATTAACTACTATCCAATACTTTTGAAGGTATTACACATGACTTAATTTCAGCTGCACACCTGTCATAAAGTGTACATTGGGAATTGCTTTTCATTTATAATAATTAGGTATTTGGTGTGCGTAAGTGTGTCTAATGAGTGTTAATGAGTTTGAGATCTGAATATCCTTATTAGAAAAGTTAATAGTATAGAATGTGTAATTACCAAGAATATTTTTTCACTTATTTTGGTTTAATTAAGTTCTGATAAGTATTTGAGTTATTTATTATAGTTGCACTGGTGATTAAATACATGAATATTACTGTTAACACAGAGTGAACTAAATTTGAAAGAAAGGCTTTGTGATAGCATATCAAATTTTATGTTATAGTATCATTTATAAGCTGCTGTTTTTAACATGACTCTAATGTTTATAGACATTAGAAAAGAACTCTTAGGAATCAGAATACCTAAAACTTCTGCTATGTGGTAAATGTTCACCAAATGATACATTTGAGTGGATAGATAGATAGGCAGATAAGTGAGTGGAGAAATTGAACTTGAAATGACCAAGGTGATGCAAATTTGGAGTCCATTCGCAGTTGGCTTTGGAAATCCTTAGGAATGGCATTCTTAATGTTGACCAGTTTTTCCTTTAGTCTCCTTCGGTTAGCCAGCTAGATGGGCAGCTGCTCTGCAGGCTGCTGGAAGGCTTGGGTAGTGGAAGGTATGAAGCTGTGTGAGACAGAGCCAGCTCCTGAGTATCAGTGTATGGAGGTGACATCTGGATAAATGAAAATCCATGCAGATTTACCAAGCTTCATTCTGTGCCTGAATTTCACCCATGTCAGTCTTTTTTTTTTTTTTTTTTTTGATTCAGAGTAGCATTTTTTTGCCCATGATAGAGTTCTATGGCATCACAGCTCACAACAACCTCAGACTCTTGGGCTTAAGTGATTTTCTTTGTCTCATGTGCCCCCCACAACAGCAAACTATTTTTAGAGATGGAGTCTGGCTCAGGCTCAGGCTGGTCTCAAACTCGCGAGTTCAGGTAATCCACCCGCCTCAGCCTCCCAGAGTTACTAGGATTATAGGGGTGAGCCAGGCTTTTCAGTCAGTCAGTTGAGTACAGAATTTCATGACCCACTTCATGTGGCCAGAGAGCTTCCTGCATAGGAATCTCATAGGAAAGGTTCATTGTTAATGCTGTCATTGTGGAAGTAAATTTCGAGGTTATTTGGGAGATCACATCTTAGATTTGTTAATAAAAATTGACTGACCAAGTATCCCCTCTTCTCCTTCTGCTAATCCTCTGCCCTGTGCTGGCCGAGCAGTGCAGTGGGGAGGGCAGCTGCAGGGGCACTCCTTGTTCATCTCCCAGGTTGCCGCTGGCCCCCAGAGAAGCAAGCACTTGTCTTTGTCACACATATGTTGCTCCCTGAAATTGACTTGCTAGGAATCTCAAGAATCTCTTAATATGTTCTAATTTTTACTAAGTGATCTCTGAGAGATTTTATGGCCTGTTGTACTCAAAGAAATTTGAATTTTCTTTAGCTTTTTGGTTCTCAGCCCCTGTCAAGTACAATAAATGAGTAGATTAGAATTCTTTCTTTCCTTCAGTATAGCTCTCTTCTTGATAGCTTTGTTATAGTGCTTTATGAGATATGCGTGCATAGTTTTTTTGATAAAATTTTATTTTCTCAGTTTTTAAATTATTTGTGTTCTTCTCCCATTAATTCACCTTGTTTGTCTCTTTGTTTGTTATAGCCATCCTGGGGTCTCCAGCTAGTGGAATTCAAAACACAATTGGTTCTGTTGGCTCAGGGCAGCAGAACGCCACTTCTTTAAGTAACCCAAACCCCATAGACCCCAGCTCCATGCAGCGAGCCTATGCGGCTCTTGGACTCCCCTACATGAACCAGCCACAGACGCAGCTGCAGCCTCAGGTTCCTGGCCAGCAGCCAGCACAGCCTCAGCCACACCAGCAGATGAGGAGCCTCAACCCCTTGGGTAGGTGGAGAAGCTCTCAAGATGTCCTTTGTCCACATGCAGCCCATGGAAGATGCCTCATACTGGAGCCCAGGGCAGTTTGTAGCTACTGTTTTTACTTCAGATTTGGTGGTGGAAATAAAAACCTTCCAAGAAGAAGCTGACATTTCTGACACAAGGAAAACATTATATGCTTATAAAAAGAATTAGAGCAACATTTGTGTTGCCTGTGGCACCAGCACTATATAGACAGTTTTCATAAAGGGATGTATGTATCTTATGGTACAGAATGTAGAATCTCACAAGTTACAGTTTCAGTGGGACCACTTGGGTTGACTCTCAATCATTTATTATATTTTATGGACAATTCGTAGGTGTTCTGCCAGTTCATAGCATATCTTGGTTATCGTCTTCCCCACAGTTGGAAGTGACCAGCCTAGACTTGGGCAGCTTAACAACAGAAGTTTCAGGAACTCTCTGCTATGTCAGGCTTCTAAATGTATCTGGCAACCTTTGGTCATTAACTCACACATCCACGCAGTTTTCACCATTTTGCATACCCTTCCTTAATGTTTTCCTTTAAATTCACATAGTTTTCTTAAACTTAGGCTTAAGCTGAGCAGTGATATCTGTAAAGTCAAGCCTTATTGTGCTAGTTGTGTTTTTTTTTTTTTTTAGAGACAAAGTCTCACTTTATCGCCCTAGGTAGAGCCTGAAGATGGGTTGTTCATAACTTTTCCCCTAGCCATGGAGGTAGTACCTCCATGAATATGCCTGGTTTGGGGTACAGAGTGAAGTAAGAAGGAGTTAACACTGGATTGGTACAAGTCAAAGTTACCATTATTAAAGGTAACTGCTCCCAAGTTCTTGCCATACTGTTTATGATTACAACTTCTAAGAATCACTTATTTAGGCTTGGTGTGTGTAGCTCAAGCGGCTAAGGTGCCAGCCACATACACCAGAGCTGGGGGGTTCGAAGCCAGCCCAGGCTGGCCAAACAGCAATGATACCTACAACCAAAAAATAGCTGGGTGTTGTGGCGGGCGCCTGTAGTCCCAGCTACTTGGGAGGCCGAAGCAAGAGAATCACTTAAGCCCAAGAGTTTGAGGTTGCTGTAAGCTGTCTACTCAGGGCAACAGCTTGAGACTCTGTCTCAAAAAAAATAATAATTTATGTGGTGACATGTTGTTTAGGAGTTGGTTGATTTCTTTTCTTTCTGTTTTTAAAGGAAATAACCCAATGAACATTCCAGCAGGAGGAATAGCAACAGAACAGCAGCCACCAAACTTGATTCCAGAATCCGCTCTTCCAGCTGCCCTCGGGGCCACAAAGTAAGATCCATGTTTTGGTTAGTTCTTCTCTGAGTGACTCCTAAACACAAGAGTGGGCGGGAATCACACACAGCTCTGTGATTCTTTCTAAATATGTGGTGAGGAAGTAGTTTAAACGGGACAATGGGGAGTGGTGAGTGCTGTTTTCCTTTTTTTAATTAGAAATATAGAACAGCTAACAGAGTAAATTTAGTTTGGTTTCTTGTTTGTACATCACTTGCCTCCCCTGACTTGTACTGTTTTAAGTCATGTGTGATTGAAAAAGAATCTTATTTAGATGATGCACATTTGAGTCACTTCAGTAGGTGGGTGAAGTGTTCTTATTTCTCCTTAGCCCACTGATGAACGATGGCTCAAACTCTGGTAACATTGGAACCCTCAGCACTATACCTACAGCAGCACCTCCTTCCAGTACTGGCATTCGCAAAGGCTGGCATGAACACGTCACTCAAGACCTGCGGAGTCATCTAGTGCATAAACTGTATGTACCTACTCCTACCTGTTATTCTCATCTGTGCTGAAGGCAACATAACAATTTTTCAGTTTCATAGATGTTTGATTTTGTTTCTGAGTCACCCGTTGGCCCCCAGGTGACAGTACCCTAAGAGCCAGTAAGAATCACATGCTTGTTGTAGTGAGCCACCCCCACCATTAGTAGACTTACAATCTGTGTTACAGAGGCAAAGACCCTCTATGCAACCCGACCTTCATGAGGTGGCCAGGATTAGCTCAAGAGCTTTGCCGTATTTTGTGGCTCAAAAATATAGTTGTGAGAGCCACAAAGAATTGGGGAATTGGGAGTTAATGAGTACAAATGACAAGACAATGCCACCATTGACACCATACAACTAGTTAACATAACAGAAAGTTATGAGCTAGTTACTTTAAATTAAAAGTGAAATTAACCAACTAGATTCCCTTTGAGTTTTCTTTTTTTCTTTTTTCTTTTTTTTTTTGAGACAGAACCTCAAGTTGTCACCCTGGATAGAGTGCCATAGCATCACAGCTCACAGCAACTTCCAACTCCCTGGGCTCAAGTGATTCTCCTGCCTCCACCTCCTAAGTAGCTGGGACTACAGTCACCTGTCATAATGCCTGGCTATTTTTTGGTTGCAGCCATCATTGTTGTTTGGTGGGCCTGGGCTAGATTTGAACCCACCGGCTCAGGTGTATGTGGCTGTCACCTTAGCCACTTGAGCCACAGGCGCCAAGCCTGAGTTTTTTGTTTTTTGTTTTTTTTTTTTAAACCTTTTTTTCTCTTTCTGTTCCCTGGGCTAGAGTGCAGTGGCATTGTCATAGTTCACTGAAACCTCAAACTTTTGAGCTCAAGCTGTATCTTCCTGCCTTAACTTCCTAAGTAGCTGGGATTATAGGCATGTGCCACCATGCATGGGCAATTTTTTAATTTTTTGTAGAGACAGGGTCTAATTGTTGCTTAGGTTGGTCTTAAACTTCGTGGACTTAAGCTATCCTCCCACCTCAGCCTTTTAAAATGCTATGATTACTGGCGTGAACCTCCATATCTAGATCAAACTTTTTTATAATACACAATTTAAAACTTAGGAATTTGAAATCATATTATTCTTGAAATGACCCAGCTTACATTTGTTAAGCAAAATATTGGTGTGTTTGACATGTAGAAGAGTTCTTAGGTCCAGATTATTTCTAAGGAGTGACTTCATTTATGTGTTCATATAGCAGGCAAGAGAGATGCGAATTTCTTTCAGCCTGTATGGCCATCATAGGCATATGACCTTGGTTTTATACTTCTCATCTGACTGGACTGAAACCAGGCTAATAGAATGTGTTGTCCTTTCAGTGTCCAAGCCATCTTCCCAACACCTGATCCCGCAGCTCTAAAGGATCGTCGCATGGAGAACTTGGTAGCCTATGCTAAGAAAGTGGAAGGAGACATGTATGAGTCTGCTAACAGCAGGGTAGGTGGCCATCCAGCGTGTTTCAACCTGTACAACCATTGTACAGCAGATTGAACTGCATCTGTCTGTTTTGTTATCTGGTCATATGTAATCTGTGTGGTCAGAGGAGGAGGACACTGACCAGGGAGACTTCCCAGACAAGACATGAGATCGCTGCACAACTTTTGTGGTTAACCATAAACGTTACCACTACTGTGGTCAGTGGGATGTATAAAATTGTATTATGTCCACAGCATATACTTTTCATAGTAAATGTTTTTTATAATACTGTATTATATTATTGCCAGCATTAGTGAATAGCCAAGAAGAGGTTCAATTGTGGAATGAAATGTATTACACATTTAATATTTACTGTTGGATAAGCCCCATAAAGTCATTAGGAATTAAGCAAGAATTTAGGCTTTTAGCTTATCAGATGTGTTGAATATTTCCTTTGCCAGTGTACTTAATAAAGGAAGTTCATTAATTTGTTAGAACATATTAAACAGACTGCTTGTTTTTTATAGTTTTAGCTGTGTAATATTGAATGTTATTGCTTTTTAGGATGAATATTATCACTTACTGGCAGAGAAAATCTACAAAATACAGAAAGAACTAGAAGAAAAACGGAGATCACGTTTACATAAACAAGGCATCTTGGGGAACCAGCCGGCCTTACCTGCTCCAGGGGCCCAACCCCCTGTGATTCCACAGGCACAACCTGTGCGACCTCCAAGTAAGAACTTTATTTCCTTCTGCCAATCCTTAGTTTGATTTGCTTGGGTTTTCTTCTGTGTGGGGGGGCTGTATTTCTAAGAATATATAATTACTGTCTCCAAAAGCCTGCCCTTTAGAAGCAGTTTTTTCACAGTGGCCGAGACCCACTGCTACAGGCTATGTTGGGATGCCGCTTTGCTCCTGTGGGAAAGCCCTTTAAAGGGTGCACGTCAGAACACAAGTGCTTTTGGACCTGTGGACTGTTCTTTCCTTTAAGTTTGAAATCTTTAGTATGAAATTCTTTTAAATCAAGGATTATTTTGAAATAACCAGAGTTTATTTTTTGTTTTGTTTTGTTTTGCCATTCTAGATGGACCCCTACCCCTGCCAGTGAATCGCATGCAGGTTTCTCAAGGTATTTAAGTATTTATTATATATCTTATTTTAGTTCAACAGTTTAATAACCATAATCTTTATTGTTCTTTTTCCTTTATGTATTTCTTTGTGATCTTTTCTTCTTTCCATTCTTTTTTGCTATTGAGCAAGATTAGCTCTCCAGCTAATATGAATCTGTATTATGAAGTTTGGAGATTATAGGAAAGATTTCCAAAGAGATCACTACTAGAATTTGTTACTCTTTTAAAATGGGGGGGGGTGTGACATTACTCTTAGAATTCAAAAAAGAAGCATTGTGGATGGGAGAGGAAGTATTTCTGAAGGCCTGGAAGGAGAACCATGCAAGCTGGTGCAGTGGCTCCTCCAGGGCAGGGGTTTTAAGTGCAGCCAACTGGGTGTTGGCTTTAGGAGGATATATACGTGGAGGTCCTAAACCAGACTGGGATGGCAGCAGCTGCCTAAGCCTTCAATGTTCCTTCTCAAGTACAGATTCTGTGGTTTTTGCTTTGAGCAGTCATTTTTGTTTGGGGGGAGGAAACATTTGAAAGCCTTGCTCCTCTTGACAGGTTGATACCTGAGCAGTAGGACATTTTTCCAGGGTACAAAATAAGGTGATGACATTTCCCAAAAGATTCTAAGGAGAGAGGCCTTGCTGCAGTGTGTAGGGTAGTTTAGGAGAGGAGAAGAAGTAATTTAAAAAGCCATGGTCAGGCTGGGCATTCCTGTAATCTTAGCTCTGGGAGGCTGAGCTCAGGAGTTCGAGATCAGCCTGAACAAGAGTGAATCCCCCATCTCTACTAAAAATAGAAAAACTAGCTGGGTGGTATGGTGGGTGTCTGTAGTGCCAGCTATTTGGGAGGCTGAGGCATGAGGATAGCTTGAGCCTAAGAGTTTGAGATTGCTGTGAGCTGTGATGATGCCACAGCACTGTACCCAGGGTGACAGAGTGAGACTCTTATATCAAGGGGGAAAAAAAGTTATGGGTCTTAACTACATGTTGAGAAAAGCGTGGTAGACAAACTGATAATACGGAAAAAACGGCTCGGCACCTGTGGCTCAACGGGCTAAGGCGCCAGCCACGTACACCTGAGCTGGCGGGTTCAAATCCAGCCCGGCCCGCCAAACAACAATGACGGCTACAACCAAAAAATGGCCGGGCGTTGTGGTGGGCGCCTGCAGTCCCAGCTACTTGGGAGGCAGAGGCAGGAGACGCGCTTGAGCCCAGGAATTAGAAGTTGCTGTGAACTGTGATGCCACGGCACTCTATCCAGGCTGACAGCTTGAGTCTCTGCCTCAAAAAAAAAAAAAAAAAATACGGAAAAAACTTTTCAGGGACTTGTTTTGAAGGACTAGATTGAGGTGTAAAAGAAATCAATAAGTCAGAGAAGTTGAGCCTTTGGATGGAGAGTGGCTGAATGCTGTTGGGGACTGGCCTGGGGCTTTGGCTTAGATCAGTGGTTCTCAACCTTCCTGATGCCTCCATGACCCTTTAATACAGTTCCTCATGTTGTGGTGACCCCAACCATAAAATTATTTTTGTTGCTACTTCATAACTGTAATTTTGCTACTGTTATGAATTGTAATGTAAATATCTGATATGCAGAACTTTTTTTTTTTTTTTAATGTTTTTGCAGTTTTTGGCCAGGGATGGGTTTGAACCCGCCACCTCCAGTATATGGGGCCGGCGCCCTACTCATTGAGCCACAGGCGCTGCCCTGCAGAACGTATTTTCATTGTTACAGAGGGGTAGCAACCCATGGTTTTGAGAACCACTGGCCTAGATAATAAGGTGCTCCTGGCTTTGAGGATGATGAGATAGCTGTTCAGCTGCAGAATACTGAAAGAGATGCTTTCCTGGTAATTTCTTAAGCAACCTCCCTACCAGTACTTCCAGGTCTGGGTAAATACGGATTTCTTTAGGTTATTTCTTAGGAGCTCTTTTTCTCTTACTTAGTCAATAAAACTCAGGGAGAGGAGAGACTTTTCTACATAGGCTTCCTGGCAAGTCCTGGCCTGCATTGGTTTTTTTTGTTTGTTTGTTTGTTTTGTTTGTTTGTTTGTTTGTTTTTCCTGGCCTGCATTGGTATTCAGGTATTTGAAGTTGACATTTCTAGGTTAGTCTTGAAGGTAGTGCTCCGTGAGGCAGATGTTCTTTGCACCTTCTCACAACAGTGCTACAGTAATACCTCCCAGAAATTCTCTCAGGGACTCTGCAAGATCCCATTGGTGGTCTGAAGACTCACTGGAACTGATGTTTATTTAGAGCTCAGGGTTTTCAGTATGTTGTTAGAAAATAGAAAGAGTTAGACACTGTGGGCTAGAGACACTTACACTCTAGTGCAGTCTTTGTCTATGATACGATGTTGCTACAGGCTACTGGAGGCTGGGAGAACTGCTGACCCTTGAGTACTTGTGAACACTTAAAGTGCTTGCAATTTAAACCAAAGTTTAGCATCTTAGCACAGATTCTAAGAATAAACATGAACCCAGCCAAGAAGCTTGAAAGCCTGGGATGATGGGAACGACTACAGAAGCTTACCCTTGTCTTAGGAAACATCTCTTCCATAGAAGAGGGGTGGGGGCTGTTCTAGGAGGTTGAGGCTCGTTCCTTCTGGCGCCTCCTCACCCCATTTGTTGCTCCAATGGATTGTACAGTGTGTTGCCTTCTGGGTCAGCCCTGCCTCAGCCTTGCTGGGGCTCACTCCCTGTTGGTTTTACCTGACCCTCTGCCCCTATGTCTTCCACCTTTCCCAGAACCCCCCTGCTCACCCATACCATCGCATTGGTGTCATTTTCCCTCGATGTGGGAACATCTGTTACTTAACCATCTTCTCGATTAACTGGGTGATTTCCTTTCAGTTGTCTGTGTTTTATATGTGTTCCATCTTAGAGTTTACTCAGTGAGTTGTAATTCTGTTTTCCTGTGGGTGCTTTTCCTAATGAACCATTATGGGTATATTTACAGGGATGAATTCATTTAATCCAATGTCCTTGGGAAATGTCCAGTTGCCACAAGCACCCATGGGACCCCGTGCGGGCTCCCCCATGAACCACTCTGTCCAGATGAACAGCATGGGCTCAGTCCCAGGGGTAAGTGCTGCTCTTCTCCACAACTGTGCTGCTGAAAGCCTCACTCTCATGTGGAACCTTCTCTAAGTGGTGAGATTCCTGTGTCATTTCAAAATTCTCTGGTTCTTATTCTTTGGATTTGGATTATGCTTTATTTCCTTCATCTCTTTTTTTTTAATCTTCATTGCTACAGTGAGAGCTGTTTGACTGTTGTTTATTTTTATTGGAATAACAAATTCATAGACATTTGTGGCTTTGAGAGAGAAGATGGGAGTTGTGAGGATGAAGCAGGCAACTTAGACATGTGGCTGAGCAAAGATTATCAGCATCTGTTGACTTGAGAACTTGCTCTCCTGAGGCTGCTTTCTAAACACTCGAGAGACCTAGTAAAAGGCATGTTTTAAACTTTAAATTATAGCATGCTGTTGATTTCTATTCAGAAGACAATTTGAAGTTGGCTTATTTGAGAGATTCTTGAGAAAGTGTGCCAAGTGCTGAGGAGCCAGGGAGTTCCCAGGAGTGGCGATCTCATCCCTCAAGGGAGGGCAGCATGGAGTCCTGATCTTTGTATCCTCTGAGCTTGTGAGGCCTTTGGTTTTTCTGGTGTCACCGTTCATCTTGAAGACTCTGTCCCTTGACTTCTGAAGTGCAGTTGTTTTGATGCTTGTCTTATAGATGGCCATTTCTCCCTCCCGCATGCCTCAACCTCCAAACATGATGGGTGCGCATGCCAACAACATGATGGCCCAGGCTCCTGCTCAGAACCAGTTTCTGCCGCAGAACCAGTTCCCGTCATCCAGTGGGGCGATGAGTGTGAACAGTGTGGGCATGGGGCAGCCGGGAGCCCAGACGAGCGTGTCACAGGTACTATGTCCCAAAGGGACTGTGGCCACCAGTGTTCATGTAGCTCCAGGTTCTTTCTACCTTAATTTGTCTTATTTTATGGAAGTTAGAATTCTAGAATACACAGTTCACTTTCATATATCACAGTCTGTTTTTCCCCACTTTGTCCTATAATTTTTAACCTATTTAGAATTTCCCTTATCTTCTACATGCAAAAGTGGAATGGATTATGAATTTTTGGTTTGTGCATTTTATGTTTTGATCTTTGGATATTAGTTATTTTGTTTTCTTACTTTTTGTTTGTGTGTTTTAAATTCTAAGTTTGACATATCCTGAGAGACATCAGGATTTTAGAGAGTTAAAAATGTCCCAGGCTCGGCGCCTGTGGCTCAACGGGTTAAGGCGCCAGCCACGTACACCTGAGCTGGCGGGTTCAAATCCAGCCCCTGGGCCCGCCAAAACAACAATGACGGCTGCAACCAAAAAATGGCCGGGCGTTGTGGCGGGCGCCTGTGGTCCCAGCGACTTGGGAGGCAGAGGCAAGAGACTCGCTTGAGCCCAGGAGTTAGAGGTTGCTGTGAGCTGTGATGCCATAGCACTCTATCCAGGGTGACAGCTTGAGGCTCTGTCTCAAAAAAAAAAAAATGTCCCATGGATTCATTCCATGGTGATTTGTGTGTGCCCTGTTGCCCCTCAGCTGCCCAGGTGAAGTCAGGCTACCTGAGTCATTTAATGAGTTCTCTTTTTTTGTTGAATGTGTTTTTAATTATTCAATGTAAAGCTGAAGAAAACTATTTGCCATTCATTTTTCTGCTTGCTTTCTCTTGTGTTAATTGTGGTGTGTCAGGTCACAACTATATGCAAACTATATGTGTAATTTTAAGCAGGCCAAAAGATACCATTCATGTCTCAATTTTTTAGCAAGAAGTAATGTTGAATAAGTCATTAAATGTATTAGACTTACTAAATAATTATTAATTCTTAATTTCCCATAACATCTCATTGCTCTAGAACAGGGATTAGCAGACTTTCTATAAAGGGCCAAATGGTCAATTTTTTCAGCGTGGTGGGCCATATAGTCTTGGTTTTACTTATTCAGCTCTGTTGTTCCAATACAAAAGCAGCCACAGACAGTGTATACATGTATGTAGCTGTGTTGCAATAAAACTTTATTTAAAGAAACAAGGAACTAGCTATGTTTGGCCCATACTTCGTAGTTTGCCAACCTCTGCTCTAAAACAGTGATTTGGAATCATTTTTTAAAAAGTCCACGAATAATCCTGAAATGTCTCCCTAGTGGACAACCACTGCACTGAAACATTTCAGTGTTTTAAGAACTAACTTTTTTTTGCAATGAAGTATTAAGCAATAATAATAATAGTAATGCAAAAAAAGTAACAGTCACATTGTCAAATAAGAGTATGTGTATAAATAGAATGCTTTGGCTCGGCGCCTGTGGCTCAACGGGCTAAGGCGCCAGCCATGTACACCTGAGCTGGCGGATTGGAATCCAGCCTGGGCCCAACCAAACAACAATGACGGCTGCAACCAAAAATGGCCAGGCGTTGTGGCGGGCGCCTGTAGTCCCAGCTACTTGGAAGGCAGAGGCAGGAGACTCGCTTGAACCCAGGAGTTGGAGGTTGCTGTGAGCAGTGATGTCACAGCACTCTATCCAGGGTGACAGCTTGAGGCTCTGTCTAAAAATAAATAAATAAATAAATAAATAGAATGCTTTGACTCTGGCGATCAGTATGGAGTCATCAATTAACTTATTTTTTTTCCAAAGTCTCAAAAAATAGTAGCTAATATTTATAAATAAAAATAAAAGATAATTCCAAAAAGCAGATTAATAAGTAGAATGATTTTGAAGCATTTCTTCTTTTTTCTGTTGTCTACAAGATTTGGCATGATCAAGAACTAACTTTAAATAAAAAAGGAATACCTTCTTTTTTTTGTCATCTAAGCTATGGGTAAATGTTACTGAACATGAATCTAATAAGCTAAGTGAATGAACACCCCACCTGTGATTTCTCTTTCCAAGGTTTTAGTTACCCATGGTCCATAAATACTGAATGGAAAATCTGTGAAATACACAATTCATAAATGTTAAATTGAGTGCCATTCTGAGTAGCATGATAAAATCTCACTCTGTCTTGTTCCCTGCTGCTCAGGACGTGAATCATCCCTTTGTCCAGTGTTTCCACCCTATAGACACTACCTGCCTGTTACTCTCTGAGATAGCTCCTGCATCTCAGTGATCAGAGAAGCCAGGGCGTCTATAGCGTTCAGTACTACTTGCAGCTGCAGGCGTCTGCTGGGGATCTTGGAACATATCCCTGGTGAATAAGAGATGACTACTGTAGATGTTTTAAACCAGAAGGTTTGAGTTACTTTATAAAAATCAAAGTATGAGGAGCATTTTTAGGGGTAATTTGTACATTATTATAAGTGTCAGCTTTATGAAATTCTTCAAACAGAATGTTCCCGTGAAACGAGCAGACCTCATCAAGAAATCACAATTAGATTTCCATAGATTTGAATCTTGAAATCTGGTGTCACATTTTCGAACACGGCAAATAATTTTAATATATTCTGTTTGTTTCTGGTAGGGACAGGTACCTGGTGCTGCTCTTCCTAACTCTCTGAACATGCTTGGGCCCCAGACCAACCAGCTGCCTTGTCCTCCAGTGACACAGTCACCCTTGCATCCGACGCCACCTCCTGCCTCCACGGCTGCTGGCATGCCGCCTCTCCAGCACCCGACACCACCTGGGATGACTCCTCCCCAGCCAGCAGCTCCCACTCAGCCCTCAACTCCTGTGTCGTCT
Organism: Arctocebus calabarensis; assembly: GCA_963573935.1. Classification (NCBI taxonomy): domain Eukaryota; kingdom Metazoa; phylum Chordata; class Mammalia; order Primates; family Lorisidae; genus Arctocebus; species Arctocebus calabarensis. The sequence goes on from CAUYON010083269.1 coordinate 26,394, forward strand.
TCCGGGCAGACCCCCACCCCCACTCCTGGCTCGGTGCCCAGTGCTGCCCAGACCCAGAGCACCCCTACGGTCCAGGCAGCAGCCCAGGCAACCCCGCAGCCTCAAACCCCAGTTCAGCCCCCATCTGTGGCCACCCCTCAGTCGTCACAGCAGCAGCCGACACCTGTGCATGCCCAGCCTCCTGGCACGCCGGTGAGCCTATATTGGTCTGGTGCCTTTGAGCCAAGACTCTTAGAAGATAACTTTCCCATAAAATTTTTCTGTCATGAGGTTACTGCTGCATCTTGGTGCAGCCTCAAAGTATCTGTACCCTGATAGGATTTGATGAGCTGAGTTTTGTGTCTAGTACTGGTTCCAGAGGTTGTGTTTGGTGGCCATGACTTAATGATTGATTATCCTCCTGATTAAAAGAATTTGCAGCAGGGCAGTGTCTGTGGCTCTGTCAGTAAGGTGCTGGCCCCATATACCGAGGTGGGGGGTTCAAGCTCAGCCCCAGCCAAACTGCAATAAAAAAATAGCCGGGCATTGTGGCGGGCACCTGTGGTCCCAGTTACTCGGGAGGCTGAGGCAAGAGAATTGCCTAAGCCCAGGAGTTGGAGATTGCCGTGAGCTGTGTGACGCCATGGCACTCTAACGAGGGTGATAAAGTGAGACTCTGTCTCTACAAAAAAAAAAAAAAGAATTTGCAGCAGTCAGTAATTATGATTATTATTTTTTTTTTGAGACAGAGTCTCACTATGCCACCCTTGGTAGAGTGATGTGGTGTCACAGCTCACAGCAACCTCAAACTCTTGGGTTTAAGCGATTCTCTTGCCTCATCCTCTCAAGTAGCTGGGACTATAGGCGCTCACCACAATGCCTGGCTATTTTTTTGTTGCAGTGGCCATTGTTGTTTAGTTGGCCCTGGATGGGTTCAAACCCACTAGCCTCGGTGTATGTGGTCAACGCTATAACCAATGTGTCAGGGGTGCTGAGCCAGCAATCAGTAATTATTAATATAAAGAGATTGTATGTGGTTGTGTGTAGAACCTTTTTTTTTTTTTAAAGAGACAGAGTCTTACTATGTTGCTTAGGCTAGACACAAACTTCCTGGCCTTGAGTGATCCTCCCACCTTTGGCCTTCCAAAGTATTGGGATTACAGGCTTGAGCTACCACGCCTAGGCTACATGTAGAATTTTGTGACTATATTAAAGGACCATTTAACTGTCCTAAATTGATGTCTTCCAAGTTTTAACACTTTTCTGCTAATGTTTTGTGGGTTTGGTAAGCTGCCATGCTCCTAGTGGTATGTCCCTTGACCTGGTCCATTGGCCTTATTTTCATACTAGAGAAGCCTTTGTTTTTTTATGATGACACAACAAATCTAGGTTAGAACTGCCTGTGGCTCAGACTTCCCCACTTAATCGTGGGGGTGGAAGTGAACTAAGGTGGCAGGATCATAGCTTCGAGTATGTCCTAGGCCTACAGTGGTATCTGGCCTAGAACCTTCTAGGATAGACTGCCTTTACTAACCGAGGCCTCAGACTGTGTTCATCCTTTCCACACTTCTCTCCTAAGTTTCACCAAGATTTCAGCATCCATTTTCTTATCAGTCTGCCTTAGACCTCCACTTCTTGAAATGTATTAGCTTTATTCTTTTTTGGGTTTTTTTGAGACAGAGTTTTTGTCGCTCTTGGTAGAGTACCATGGTGTCATAGCTCACAGAAACCTCAAACTCTTGGGCTTGAGTGATCCTCTTGCCTCAGCCTCCCGAGTAGCTGGGACTACATGTGCCTGCCACAAGGCCAACTATTTTTAGTAGAGATGGAGGTCTCACTCTTGCTCAGACTAGTCTCAAATTCCTGAGCTCGGGCAGCCTACCTACCTCAGGCTCCCAGAGTGCTAGGATTACAGATGTAAGCCATCGTACCCAGCCTTGTTTATTTTATTCTTAATGTACCAAGGATATTTGGCATACTCTGTCAAGTGTTCAAGGACAGGGCCAAGTATGGTTGCTCACCCCTGTAACCCCAGCATTTTGGGAGGCTAAGGCAGGAGGATCACTAGAGGCCAGGATTTTGAGGATATTTATTTATTAAATGTACGCATTAATCTCAACAACCCCAAGATGAACTTCTTTATTGTTCATATTTCTCTGTAGGGAAATGTACTTATTTATTTTAATTCTATATTTTTATCTTGAACTAGGATCCCTTTGTAACTTGGTTATCTTTTGTTTGTTTATTTAAAATTCCATTGATCAAGACTTTGCAGGTTAAAAAAAACCAAAACAAAATGGCCGGGCGTTATGGCAAGCGCCTGTAATCCCAGCTACTTGGGAGGTGGAGGCAAGAGACTCGCTTGAGCCCAGGAATTCGAGGTTGCTGTGAGCTGTGATGTTATAACACTCTATCCAGGGTGACAGCTTGAGGCTCTGTCTCAAAAAAAAAAAAAAAAAAAATGTTAACAAATTACAGATTCTGGGCTAGGTGCAGTAGTTCATGCCTATAATCTCAGCACTCTGGGAGGCCGAGGTGAGTGGATCTCTTGAGCTCAGAAGTTCGAGGTCCCATCTCTAAAAAAGCCAGGCGTTGTGGTAGGTGCCTATAGTCCCAAGTACTGGGGAGGCTGAGGCAAGAGGATCACTTGAGCCCAAGGGTTTGTGGTTGCTGTGATGTCACGACACTCTACGGAGGGTGACCGAGTGAGACTCTTGTCTCAAAAAGAAAAAAGAAATTATAGATTGGATGTGTGAAGGAGTTCAAAGTCATTATATTGTGTATTTACAGAGGTAAATGATTTGGGTTTCTTCACAGCTTTCCCAGGCAGCAGCCAGCATTGATAACAGGGTCCCCACCCCCTCTTCCGTGGCCAGCACTGAAACCAACTCCCAGCAACCAGGACCTGATGTACCAGTGCTAGAAATTAAAGCTGAGGTCCAACCTGAGGACACTGAGCCTGAACCTGGTGAATCCAAGGGAGAGCCTCGATCTGAGGTGGGTACCAGGCCCAGAGTGAAGTGAAGATGTGTGTGGGAACTCTACCCAGGTGTGGCTAGGGTTCTGCTTAGGTGTCTGTGGTTTTTTTATATTCTGTTTGATATGACTTCTAGTTGTAGTCTGTTAAAAACAGAGTATTAATTTTAAAATGCAAGATATGGGTTTATTTTGCCAGAACAAAGAGCACTCACTTAGAGTTTAAATGTTTGAATCTTCTAACAATCTTTTCTTTGATGTTCTTCATTTTTAGTGGTGCAGAAATAGACTGCAGGGGGATGGCAGATCCCTTGCTAATTATTAACCAGTGGCAGAAGCTGGAAAGTGGCAGACTAGGGGCTGAATGCAGCCTATATATGTGTTTTGTTTGACCCTACACAATATTGTAAAAATTAGGAAACTGCCAATAAAACTCTAGATTTCTGGCTCAGTGCCCGTGGCTCAAGCGACTAAGGTGCCAGCCACATACACCTGAGCTGGCAGGGCCTCAGGCAAATCTAGCCCGGGCCTGGCAAACAACAAAGACAGCTGCAACCAAAAAATAGCCGAGCATTGTGGTGGGCACCTGTAGTCCCAGCTACTTGGGAGGCAGAGGCAGGAGAATCACTTAAGCCCAGGAGTTGGAGGTTACTGTGAGCTGTGATGCCATAGCACTCTACCCGACAGCTTGAGGCTCTGTCTCAAAAATAAAAAAAAAGCCTCTAGATTTCTGGCTTTTTTAAAAAAGGCTTTCAACATTGTACTTGCATCCTTCATGACAACAGTCTGGTTGTGAACATCAGCAGCTGTGGTCTTCAGATGGGACCTTGGCTCTCCAGGTGGTCTCCATACTCCTTGCTGTCACACCTCCTGCCTCTGCGCATGGGCTTTCTTAGTGGCTCCAATTTTTTATCCCTATTCTAATTTTTAAAAAGCTTCTTAATTCCAGACTCAGCGTCTGTGGCTCAACGGGCTAAGGTGCCAGCCACGTACACCTGAGCTGGCAGGTTCGAATCCAGCCCGGGCCTGCCACACAACAGTGACGACTGCAATCAAAAAATGGCCGGGCGTTGTGGTGGGCGCCTGTGGTCCCAGCTACTTGGGAGGCGAAGGCAGGAGACTCGCTCGAGCCCAGGAATTGGAGGTTGCTGTGAGCTGTGATGCCACAGTACTCTATCGAGGGCGACAGCTTGAGGCTCTGTCTCAAAAAAAAAACAACGCTTCTTATTCCAAATTAGAAATACATATATGTGAAAATACTGAGCAGTGTAATTTTTAAAGCAGTTTTATGTTTAAAAATTTTTACTTTTAGGACTACGATTGTACAGTATTATATTGAAGTGCCTCACTGGATACCTAATCATACCCTTTCTTCTTCTGGTAGAGGAGAGGAATGATAAATGCAATTTTATTTTTCTTAAGATGATGGAAGAAGATTTACAAGGGTCTTCCCAGGTTAAAGAAGAAACAGACACAACAGAGCAGAAATCAGAACTGATGGAAGTAGATGAAAAGAAACCTGAAGTGAAAGTGGAAGCTAAAGAGGAAGAGGAGAGCAGCGCTAATGGTACAGCTTCCCAGTCAACCTCTCCTTCCCAGCCACGCAAAAAAGGTAGGTCTTTTCAAACTTACTGACCTATGCTGGTTTTCCATTGCGTTACGAGTCCAGACAGAGTATTAAAAGCTAAAGCAGACAAGTAATTCCATATCCATTACCTTCCTTGCCAGTTTTACCTTTTAAAATGGGCTCCACCCTGTGACCTGCATGGTTTAGGTGTGAACTAAAAACTGAGCTGCAGCTCTGAGGGTACCCAGAGTACAGGTCTGAGTTCCAAGATGGCACCAGCTAGGGCCCTGGAGTTGAAAATGCATCTGAGTCCTTAAATAGGCTAAGAAGTTTGGGCTTTATTTGGCCAGGTGTGAAGAAACAATGAAGTTTTTGATAAGGAAAATGGCCAAAAGGCTGTAATTTTACAAAAATGATCGTTAGGGGCTCGGTGTTTAGGGCACTAGCCACATACACCAGGGCTGGCAGGTTCGAACCTGGCCCGGGCCAGCTAAACAACAACAACTACAGTAACAACAACAAAATAACCCGGTGTTGTTGCCGGCGCCTATAGTCTCAGCCACTTCAGAGACTGAGGCTAGAGAATCGCTTAAGCCCAAGAGTTTGGAGTTGCTGTGAGCTGAGTTGCTATGCCCTGCTACCAAGGGCAGCATAGTGAGACTCTGTCTCAAAAAAAAGAAAAATGATCATTAGGATAGCACATGTGTACTGAAGGTGGTAGGTTTCTGCCAACACAATTAGAAAACTGAGTATCCAGAGTCAGGGTAGCGGGTTGAGGGCAGGGTGGTGACATGTGCAGGAGGATGGGGAAGAGTGAGAAGGCAGTAAGCCTTGGGTTTTGAGAGATACAGAGTAAGCAAACTGACTTGACATTGGTAGTTGAGTGGAATCCACTTGAGATGTATCCAATGTGAGGAGATAACAGGGTCTCGAAAAATTATCAGGTGGCCCTTAGAAATGTGAGCTGGAACTCAGAAAGTTCAAGGCTGTAGGTGACACATTTGAGAAAGTTTGCAGAGCAGTGCTGGAGCCTGAGACTGTATAACCACAACCAGACAGCTATACAAGATTCTGGACGTTGTGGAGTATGAACCTCAGACCTAATTATGCTCATAAGAATTGAGCCTAGAGAGATTTTTGTGTGGGTTATCTATCACTATTTGTTCTATTGGAAATTGAAACAGGCTCGGCGCCTGTGGCTCAAGGAGGCAGGAGACTCGCTTGAGCCCAGGAATTGGAGGTTGCTGTGAGCTGTGATGCTACGGCAGTCTATCCAGGGTGACAGCTTGAGGCTCTGTCTCAAAAAAAGAAAAAGAAATTGAAACAGAGGCTCGGCACCTGTGGCTCAACAGGCTAAGGTGCCAGCCACATACACCTAAGCTGGAGGGTTCAAATCCAGCCCGGACGTGCCAAAAAAACAATGACGGCTGAAACCCCAAAAAAAAAAAAAAAAAAAATGGCCGGGTATTGTGGTGGGCCCCTGTAGTCCCAGCTACTTGGGAGGCAGATGCAAGAGACTCGCTTGAGCCCAGGAATTAGAGATTGCTGTGAGCTGTGATGCCACGGTGCTCTATCCATGGTGACAGCTTGAGGCTCTGTCTCAAAAAAAAAAAAGAAAGAAAAGAAATTGAAACAGAGAAAGTTTGACCAAGCATGGTGGCTGACACCTGTAATCCTAGCACTCTAGGAGGCCAACACGAGTGAATAGCTTGAGCTCACAAATTCAAGACTAGCCTGAACAAGAGCGAGACCCCATCTCTGCTGAAAATAGAAAAAACTAGCTGTGCGTGGTAGTGCAAGCCTGTAGTCCCAGGTGCCTGGGAGTCTGAGGCAAGAGGATTGCTTGAGCCCAAGAGTTTAGAGGTTGATGTGAGCTACGATGATGTCACAGCACTCTCTAGGGTGATAGTGTAAGACTCTGTCTCAAAAAAATAAAATTTAGAAATTTTTAAAATAATTTATTTAGAATAATAAATCTGTTACATAGTACCCATTAATGATAACTTTTATTAGAAATCACTTTTCTAAAACAAAAAAGAGTAAGAATAGCAGCATTGTTTTACATTTTTGCAACTCTTAGAAGAGAATTAAAGTAACAGCTAGATAGTGCGTCTGTCTCTGTCCATACTCTTTTGCCATAGTTTGTTTTGGTTGAAGTTTATGAAGAAAATCCAGTCTCTCTTAGGTAAGTTGATAAAGGGAATATTTAAATGACCTTTTCAGGTATAGTACCTTCTCTTGTTGAATTTAGGTATGGTATACTATACTATACTATACTGTACCATACCATACCTAAATTCAACAAGAGAAAGTTTCTAAAAGGGTAATGGCAGCATGGAAGCCTAAGTCTATGGCACTGGGTTTTTCGTACTCTGTGATATTAAAGTCTGCTAGTCTGTCTTATACTTTGAATGGATCTTTTGTTCTTATGTAGGGTTTTTTTATTTTCTTTTGTTTTGGGGGAGTTGTTTTGTTTTAGTTTTTAGACCATCCCATGGTCATGTGGAAAATTCTGGTTCACTGAGTTCTGCAGATTTTTCACACTTGTTAATACCACCATCAATTTCTTCAAATTAGTCTTGTAGATTTTCAGAAGCTGTCAAGCTTATGAGGCAGATACAAATTCTTCAAAACTTTTTTAGGAAAGCCCAAATGTTGTAATTATCCACAAATGTCCTTGAAATAACTGGCCGTATATGTTCATTTTTTTAAAAATGTCCACCACGTACCATGAGAACAAGCAGCTACTTCAGCCCTGGATCCAGCACTCTCACAAGTACTGCTATATTCCAACGGTACCAATCTGTGTGGAGCACATGCTTTATGTAGACTTCCCATTTCATCAGACAGAATAAAAGACTAAACAACATTACCAAAGGTGGAGACTTAATAAACGTGGTATTTTTTTTCTGAGAGTGCACAGCAAAGAATGTGATGCTAAGTAGAGTTTAGCACCTCTGCCTTTCTTTTTCTTTGGTTTTGCTTTTCTTGTTTTGCTAAGATGTTAGCAGTTTTACTCACAACTGGTTTTGCCTCATCTGTGCAAAAGGCATATCATGACTTGGTGTTACTATGAAAGTCATTTTAGGTCAGTAAAAAATTTTGGCCTTATAGACTCATAGAAAGGGGCTGGGGCAATGCTAGAACTTTGTGCAGTGATGGAGATATTCTTTATCTGTTCTATCAGTGTAGTAGCCGTCAGCTACTTGTGACTCTTGAGCACTGAAAATGTGACAGGGGTGACTGAGGAACTGAATTTTTTTATATAATACTGATTCATTTAGATTTCAATAGATAGATATGACTGGTGATTACTATATAAGATAGTACAAGAGTCTGCAAGTGGTCTGCAAAACATTTTGAGAACTGCTAATGTAGTGCATGGTCCTGATTGAATGGAAAAGATTTTGAAGCCAGAGAGGTGAACTTGGCACCCCATACTAGCTGATAGCAGAAACCTTGATTCAAATACAGCTGCTGACTTTTACTTCAGCTCGTTTGTAGTCGTATTACATAAATGTAGTGGTTTAAGACAGGAATTTGAAAATGCTTTTCTTAGCATAGGTTTTAACCATTGTTTAGTGAATGAATGAATGATGAATCAAAGTGAAACCCATTTAAAGCCTTATCATTTTTGATCATGCAGGAAAAAGACAGGGTTTAGAGTAGAAGTTGGCAGACTTCGTGTAAAGGGCCACATAATCCTCGTTTTAGCCTTTGTGTCTCCTAAGGTCTCTGTCAAAATCGTTCAACTCCGTCATTGTGCAAAAGCAGCCATGTATCATCTGTAAACAAATTAGCATGGCCTTGTGCCAATAAAGCTTTATTTTTGGAGACTAAAATTTGAATTTGTGTAATTTTCACATCATGAAATATTATTCTTTTCTTTTTTCCTCAATCATTAAAACATGTAAAGTCCATTTTTGGCTCTAGAGCTATACACAAGAAAGCAACTGGCAAGATTTGGCCTTTGGTCATAATTTGCCAGCCCCTCATCTTGAGGAATGAAAAGCTGTTCATTAAATAATTGTTTTCTTATAAAAAGATAGTCAAAGAATATCAAATGCTACTTCATCTCTTTGTAAAACAAAATAGAAGAAAGAGTTAGCAGGAAGCAAGAATAGACGTGTGTTTCCAATGCTACCAGAGGACACGTCTGCTTAGTAGGCCTGGCCATTGCACTTTCATGTGCTGAGAGTTTGTGTTTGAGGAGTGCTGCATTTGGATTTTTAATTGCTCACCCAAATCTCAAGTATAAGTCTGAGGTCAGCAAGCAGTCAGGTGTCCCGGAGAGGAGGCAGGGTTTGCTGGAGGTTGGTCACAAGAGCCAATCAGTCCTTGGCTCAGATAGAAATAAACTGTGGGGAAACTTCTTGGCACTACTGTTTTCAACCTTTTTTTTTTTTTTAAGTTTTATTTTTTATTCTTTGTAGAGACAGAGTCTCACTTTATCGCCCTCAGTAGAGTGCCATGGCGTCACACAGCTCACAGCAACCTCCAACTCCTGGGCTTAGGGGATTCTCTTGCCTCAGCCTCCCGAGTAGCTGGGACTACAGGCGCCCGCCATAACGCCCAGCTGTTTTTTTGTTGCAGTTTGGCCGGGGCCAGGTCTGAACTCGCCACCCTCGGTATATGGGGCCGATGCCCTACCCACTGAGCCACAGGCACTGCCCTACTGTTTTCATCTTTAAAGTAAGGGTTTTATGTTGGATTTCCCCTTTAACCTTTACTTTTACCTGATGGGAATCAGCTGGTTCTCTCTAGAAATCAGCAAGTTACACTGCCCACCCCCAGACAAAAATGATGATGGCCCATAAACCCAGTGCATGCCACTTCCCAACTAAAACCTTAAGTGTTTATCATATTTTGACGTAATATTTAAATTATAATTTACTACATTATCTGTGTAGAAAGTCTTTTCAAGATAAAACATGGGCAGCGCCCATAGCTCAGCGAGTAAGGGCGCTGGCCAAATACACAGAAGTTGGTGGGTTCAAACCTGGCCCAGGCCAACTAAACAACAATGACAACTGCCACCAAAAAAAATAGCTGTGTCTTGTTGCGGGTGACTGTAGTCCCAGCTACTTGGGAGGCTGAGACAAGAGAATTGCTTAAGCAAGAGTTTGAGGTTGCTGTGAGCTGTGACACCACGGCACTCTACCGAGGGCGACATAGTGAGACTCTGTCTCAAAAAAAGAAAAAAACACACACAAAGAAGAAATTTCACATCACTTTTAACCTAAGTCATCAGAATTCCTTAGATATTTTTGCCTCCATTCATTTTTTTATGCTAAAGAGCAAAGGACTTGCCGGCTGCTAACTCACCTGCCTTCACAGCGGAGAGTTTACCAGGCTCATGGTCCCACATCATCCAAACTTATTGGGGTTTTGTATGAATGTACCATCTTGAATGCATTTGGTAACCAAATTTATTTTTACATTGGTGAAACAGAAATTGTAGGAGTGTAGTAGGAAATAGGATGGCTAAGAGGTTGGAGAAATTGACATTGGTCACTGCGGGAGGGAACATTATAGAACTTTTTAGTTTAGAAAAGTCTTAGTTTTTTAGCCCTCAACCTTTTTAATCTCATAACACACTTGAACTTATAGTTAAACTTCTGCGGCACACTTAAATTATATTGATAGCAAAAGTAAAGAAAACAGTATACTTTGCTTTGAACTTCTTTCGAAAATAATCTTTTTCTTCTTCTTTTTTTTTTTTCTTTTGGTGAGATGGAGTCTTACTCTGTTGCCCTAGGTAGAGTACCGTGGTGTCATAGCTCACACAAACCTGAAACTTTTTTGAACTTGAGCAGTCCTTCTGTCTCAGCTTCCTGAGTAGCTGGGACCACCAGCACCTATCACAATGCCTAGCTGTTTTTTCTAATTTTAGTTAAAGAAATGAGGTCTTGCTCTTGCTCAAGGCTAGTCTGGAACTCCTGAGCTCAAGTAATCCACCCACACCTGGCCTAATTAATGATCTTTAAAAATTTTTAAGGGTACACCTAAAAACCTCTCATGGCATACCTGTGTGCTGGAGCTACACAGTTGAAAATCACTGCTCTCTACGTTTGTTTATGAGATAGTAATTCAAAATCATTTGGCTCGGCTCAGTGCCTGTGGCTCAACGGGCTAAGGCGCCAGCCACATACACCTGAGCTAG
>CAUYON010083270.1:0-30906 GCA_963573935.1 Arctocebus calabarensis
GCCGGGCATTGTGGCGGGCACCTGTGGTCCCAGCTACTTGGGAGGCGGAGGCAAGAGACTCACTTGAGCCCAGGAATTGGAGGTTGCTGTGAGCTGTGATGCCACAGCACTCTATCCAGGGTGACAGCTTGAGGCTCTGTCTCAAAAAAAAAAAAATCAATTCAAATTATTCCATTATTTTATTATTGTGACATTGTAAATATGTTCACAGCTGAACCATAAAATAGTTTTTTTTCTGGGGCAGCACCTGTGGCTCAGTGAGTAGGATGCTGGCCCCATATACCGAGGGTGGCGGGTTCAAACCTGGCCTCAGCCAAAACTGCAAAAAAACCAAAAAACAAATAACTGGGCATTATGGCAGGTGCCTGTAGTCCTACTTACTTGGGAGGCTGAGACAAGAGAATGACCTAAGCCCAAGAACTGGAGGTTGCTGTGAGATGTGACGCCATGGCACCCTATGGTGACAAAGTGAGTTTCTCTCTCTAAAAAAAAAAAAAAAAAATGGTTTCTTTCTAATACAACTTTTTGTTTTCCCTGCATTTATTTAAAAGATAAATGATTATCTTTTTAAAAGTTTGTTTAGTTTTCTGTGTCTGTAACTTATAGTAGTAGTCTAAATATCCTTTCAAAATGTTTAAACAAATCAGTTGATTTCATTTTGAGATCTTCTAGATCCTTCTAACATGCTCCACTTGAACTTACTGCTCTTGAAGCCTGTTAAGCAGGGGTGATAGTAGATTCTTCCTTCATCTTCATTTTTGGTATTTCCTTTACCTCTCTTGGGTTTGATCACCTGTTTTCTGGATTGTATGGTTTCCTTCTCCTCTGTTTTTCTCTTATTTTATTGGAACACCTCTTCTAGTAACTTCTAGGAACATAATAAACAGTTAATTCCCATTCTGTTTATAGTTGTAGGTTATGCTATTAACTAAATTTCCTTGTTGACTTCTTTAAAAAACATTATTTATTTTGTGACAAGGTCTTGTCCTGTTACCTGGGTTAGAGTGCAATGGTGTCATCATAGCTCACTGTAGCCTCAAACTCCTGGGTTCATGCATCCTCCTACCTCAGCCTTGAGAGTATCTGTGACTTACAGGCACAGGCTACCACAATCAGCTAATTTTTAAAAATTTTTGTAGAAACTAGGTCTTTCTATATTGCCTAGGCTAGTCTCAAACTCCTGGCCTCAGGCAATCCTCATACCTTGACTTCTCAAAGTGCTGGGATTATAGATGTGAGCCACTTCACCCAGCCATCTTTTATTGACTTCTTCCAGTAGCACATACTCTCAGTTGAAAACCCAGGAGGGTTGAGGGTGAATCAAAGGTATTCTGAGCCTTACCAAAACTGGAATCTCATCTCATCCCCAACTGATAGGGTTTAAATGATCATTCATCATTCTGTTTGCCTAGTGGAGAAAGGGTGAATGCTCTTCTTGGGAGGAAAATAACATCATATAGAGTCTCTAGAATTGTTTAATACAAAATGCCTGACTTTTAATAAAAAAAATACTGGATAGCCCACATGACTGAAAAACAAGAAAAAAATATACTAGCACTATAGTTAATCCAGATATTGAAGTTAGCCAGCTATGAATTTTAAATAATTATGATTAATATGTTCTAGAAAATAGATTTGTGAACCATAAAAAGAATCAAGTATAAATTCAAAAATAAAGTGTCTATTATCTAAAATTAAGAACTTAGATTTTTTAGTAGATTCGACACACACACAAAAGACAGAACTAGTGAAAGAAAGCTCAGAAAGAAGAAAAAAGAATGGAAAATATAGAAGGGATTGGATAATATGTTCAATATAAGGTATTATCCTATTAAGAAATGGTTAATTTTATTAAATGTTATCAAGAATGGTTGTTGGATTTTGGTCATTTTTTAATTAATGGAAAAAGTCATGTGATTTTTATTTGTATATATCATATCATTTCTCTTTATGATATTTCTCTCTTTTCTTTTGAGACAGAGTCTCACTATGTCAGAGTAAAGTGCGATGGCGTGACAGCTCACAGCAACCTCTAACTCCTGGGCTTAAGTGATTCTCTTGCCTCAGCCTCCCAAGTAGCTGGGACTACAGGAGCCCACCACAATGCCTGGCTTTTTTTTTTTTTTAATTGTAGTTGTCATTTATGTTTAGCAGGCCTGGGTAGGGCTTAAACCCAACAGCCTTGGTGTATGTGGCTGGCGCCGTAACCACTGAGCTATGGGTGCCAAGCCTACGATATTTCTTAATATTGAACTATTCTTATATTTCTGGAATAAACCACATGATATACTGTCAAAAAAAAAAAAGAAGAAAAAGAAAATACAGAAGAGAGCATCAGAGACATTTGAGACACAATAATGTGGTCTGACATTGTAACCGGAAGCCAAGAAGGAACGAAGAGCAAATGAGGAAAAAGCAATATTTAAAGAGAATAATGGTCAAAAGTTTTCCAAAACAGATGAAAGATATCAACTACAAACTCTGAAATCTCAAGCTCTGGGTTTAAAAAAAAAATCACAAGCCAGGCATGGTGTCTCATGCTTGCAATCCTAGTACTTTGGAAGGCTGAGGCAGGTGGATTGCTTGAGCTCACAAATTTGAGATTAATCTGAGCAAGAGCAAGATCCTGTCTCTACTAAAAATAGAAAAACTAGCTAGGCATCTAGGTGGGCGCCTAGTCCCAGTTACTTATGAGGCTGAGGCAAGAGGATTGCTGTCTTGAGCCCAAGAGACTGTGGTTGCCGTGAGCTAAGATGATGCCACAGCACTCCACCCAGGGCAACAGCTTGAGACTCTGTCTCAAAAACAAAAAGAAACTAAAACTAAACTAGGATAATGGCTGCTGTTTGCTGTATGCAGTGGTTAATGTGGTGGCAAGCTAGTAGTCTCTGTCTCAGGAGCTTTTGCCTCAGTTCCTTTTGTGCTGTTATAAAGAAATTCCTGAGGCTGGGTAATTTATAAAGAAAAGAGATTTATTTGGCTCACAGTTCTGTAGACTGTGCAAAAAGCATTACACCAGCGTCTGCTTCTGGTGAGGGCTTCAGGAACCTTCCGAAGAAGGTGGTCCAGCACATCACAAAGTGAGAGAAGGACTAAAGAGAGAGAGGAGGTGATGCCAAGCTCTTAAATAACTAGCATGTAGGTGAATCACTACATGCTAGTGATGTAGTGAGAAATCACTCATTATCACAGGGAGGGCACAAGCCATTCGTGAAGGATCCACCACCCTGACCAAACACCTCCTACCAGAGGTGTGATGGGAGGAGAAGCAAAATCCCCACTTATCCACAGGCTCCAAGTTTCTTGGGAATTATTCTCTGCCAATATCTTATTCCTTGCTCTGATCCACAATTTCTTCCTATGGAATCTAGTAGCTTCTGGTACTTTTCCCTCAGAATTGTACCTGAACTGCTTTTTCTCATCTGAAACTTTTCCTTCTTTCTGAGATGATTTGGCAACTGATGTCTCTAGTCAGCCATCTTCTGAACTACTCTGGGGATCAAATTTAAACATGAGATTTGGAGGGGCCAAACATCCAAACTATATCAGTCTCCTCCATTTTCTTATTAAAATACTCAATTTAGTTTTTTATATTTCCCAATAAATTATTGAATAGTTTGCATTCACATAATTCTGTTTCCTTCCTTTCTTTCTTTCTTTTTTTTAATTGTTGGGGATTCATTGAGGGTACAAGAAACCAGGTTACACTGATTGCATTTGTTGGGTAAAGTGCCTCTTACAATCGTGTTTTGCCCCCAAAAGGCATGGCACACACCAAGACCCCACCCCACCCCCACTCCTTCCCTCTCTCTGTTCTTCCTTTCCCCACCCCTTCCTCATTCGCCTAACTAGAGGTAGATTCTGGTGGACCCAGGAATATTATCTCTAAATGGATTCCTAAGTGCTGCATATTTATAATATTGAGATAAATCTATACTTAAATAATTGTTATATGCTATTTGTTATCTTGTAAGATTTTTCCAACCAGCATAAAATTAATTAAAACATCAATCTTAGGCTTGGTGCCTGTAGCTGAAGCAGCTAAGGCGCCAGCCACATACACCAGACCTGGTGGGTTCGAATCTAGCCCTGGGCCTGCCAAACAACAATGACAACTACAGCCAAAAAATAGCGGGCCATTGTGGCGGGTGCCTGTAGTCCCAGCTACATGAGAGGCTGAGGCAAGAGAATCGCTTAAGCTCAGGAGTTGGGGGTTGCTGTGAGCTGTGATGCCGTGGCACTCAACCCAGGGCAATAGCTTGAGGCTCTGTCTTAAAAAAAGAAAAACAAATCTCAATTATTCTAATTCTTCAAATTCTTTAATCAATAAATTATTTTTTAATTATAGAACAGAAACTTCCAATTCTTTTTAAAACTTTTAGATGGTGCCAAGGGAAAAATTAAGAAAAAGAAAGGAGAGAAAAGAAATAAATTGAAAAAAGAAAGAAAGGTCAGTAATTGTGAATAATTTAATATTAAGTATAAGATTTGGCTATTAGAGGGTACTGAATTTTATTTTTAATAAGAAACAAAATCTATAGAGAGATAAAGCAAAGAATGATTAACATGGTAGCTGTCGTGATGATACTAAGCTAATAGTGTCCTTTGCTTCTTTTCAAATACTAAGAACACTATACAGAGAGATCAAACCTTAGAATTACAAGTTTTTAGATTATTTTTAATTTTGACATTAACATAGGTAACAGAAATAGCATATGTGCTCTGAAGAAGTGCAAATAATAGAGATGTAAATAAATAAAAGATGAAATGGTTACACTCTTTCCTCTTTATCCCCTTTCCCTGTGGTTATCACTATTAAATATTTGGTGTATATCCTTAGGACCTTTGTCTCTACTCATGGAAATAAATGAAATTGATATAAGTAAATGTACATAGTTTTACATGCTATGTAATCCATGTATATAGTTTTATGTTAACAGAAAGGACTATCAATTTGTTTCTCTAAATTTATTTAATATAATAAATTTAATTGTATATAATAGTTTATACATACAAAACAATATTTGCATATACATGTATAATAAAAGTTAGACCTTTATTAATGAAAAGAACATA
This sequence comes from Arctocebus calabarensis, assembly GCA_963573935.1. Taxonomy (NCBI): domain Eukaryota; kingdom Metazoa; phylum Chordata; class Mammalia; order Primates; family Lorisidae; genus Arctocebus; species Arctocebus calabarensis. The sequence goes on from CAUYON010083270.1 coordinate 5,077, forward strand.
ATGAGCTTATTATCTAACTAGAACATTACCAATATATCTGCCAAGGTTTTTCTTCCTTTGTTCATTTACTGCCTCCTTATCAAAAGTAATACTATTCTAAAACTTTTTGTTACTTGTTCTTATGCCATTTGACAATTGTTTAATTAACAGATGTATGTATCTTTAATGATTATTTTGTTTAGTTTTCTTGGTTTTGAGCTATTCGTGGAAAAGTAGTATTATATCATATGTAGTTTTCTGTGACTACATTTTTCACACAATATTTTGTTGCTATGATTTATGCATGCTTTTGCGTAGCTGTAGTTTATTAATTTTCAATGTTGTATAGTATTCTTTTTTATAAGCGAAGCACAATTTATTTATCCATTGTCCCGGGGATAGATATTTAGGATATTTCTAATTGTTTTACTATTGCAAACAATACTATCATGAATATGTTGTGCATTTCTCTTGGTGTTCGTGTGTGAATATTTCTAGATTACATGTCTAAGAACTGAATTGCTGAATTCTAAGGTATGCACATTGTGATCGGCAGAATAAGGGCTCCCCAAAAGTGACCTGCCTTATCTCTAGGATCTATGAATATGTTACCTTCTATGACAAAGGGGGACATTGGATATGTGATAAAGGATCTTGAAATGGGAGAGTATCTGGAATTTTCTAGGTGGACCTAACACAATCATAAGGATTCTTTTTTGTTTTTGGTTTTTTTTGAGACAGAGTCTCACTATGTCATTCTCGGTAGAGTGCTGTGGCATCACAGCTCACAGCAACCTCAAACTCTTGGGCTTAAGTGATTCTCTTGCCTCAGCCTCCTGAGTAGCTGGGACTATAGGCACCCACCACAACGCCTGACTAATTTTTGGTTGCAGTTGTCATTGTTGTTTAGCGGGTCCAGGCGGGCTCAAACCCGCCAGCCTCAGGTATGTGGCTGGCACTCTACTCACTGAGCTATGGGTGCTGAGCCAACCATAAGGATTCTTATAAGTGAAAGCAGGAGATAGGAGAATCAAAGATGGAGACGAGATGAAGGAAGCAGTTTAGAGCAAGGGTGGGGACCTGTAGCCTTAAGGCCACATGTGGCCTTCTAGCTCCTTAGGTGTGAACTTTTGACTAAACCCAAATTTTTATTTATTTTTTATTTTATTTTTTGAGACAGTCTCACTTTGTCACCATTAGTAGAGTGCTATGGCGTTATAGCTCATAGCAACCTCAAACTCTTGGGTAAAAGTGGACCTCTTGCTTCAGCCTTCCAAATAGCTGGGACTACAAACGCTGCTACAATGTCCATTATGTTTAGAGATGGAGGCTCGCTCTAGCTCAGGGTGGTCTCGAATTCCTGAGCTCAGGCAATCCACCCACCTCAGCCTTCCAGAGTGCTAGAATTTCAGGGTTTAACCACTGTGCCTGGCATTTTAAAATTTTTATTAATACATTTTTGTTCATCTTTTATGCTTTCATTTAAAAAATGAACATATTTAAAATATCAAAGAATAAAATAAGTTTCAACAAAATAATCCTTCCAGATTAGCCAGCACAATTAGAATATTAGTAAGCTATAAGGACAAAATTGATGGCTCTTATGCTCATGATTTAGTTCTAACTTTTCCCACCTAACTGATGCCTCTACCACATGATGGTGGTGGGTGAGCATTTATGGGGTCAAGTTTGCCAGTCTGTTGTCAGCTTTTCAGAACGGTGCACTATGTTTCTGTTTGAAGTGGAATTTGTAAATAGTTGCACAGCTCAACAGTATTTTTTAAATTCTGTCTGCTTAACAGCCTATCATGTCAAAGAAGACTAAGAGAACCCTGAAGAAGTAAACAGATTTTTTAAATGAGGATTGGAAATTGCAATATTATTTTGTTTCTGCTAAAGATGAGATGATTTGCTTGCTTTGTGATAATGTAGTATTAATGTTAAAGAAATTTAATGCTCATCAGCATTACAACACTCATAAGGAGCACAAATATTTTAGAGGGAGAGGCACAAAATGTTGTATTGCAGAAATTAAAAGATAAAAACAAAAAGTAAAGACAATTTTTCAAACAGTGGTAAGAGCTGGAAATAATGCTACTGAAGTGACTTATACAGTGGCTTATATACTTGGAAGAAAGGGAAATCATTCAGTGACTCAGTGCAGGTTTTATACTTAATTTGTATCATGACAGAAGATTTTCTTTGCTATGAAGTTACTCCCTTTGGGCACTCTTGTGAATGGAACACAGGGAATAGCTGTGTCTTCAACAACTTTCAAGATAGATGTTGTGAAGTTGGACTGAATTGGTGGATTTATTTAGAGTATTTGTACGTATAGGCATTGCCCCTTCCATGATAGGAAAACATGAAGGGTTTATTACACAGATTTTAAAAAGTATTTACAGATCCAGATCTCATTTCTTTTCAATGTATCTTGCATCGGCAAAATCTCTGCACTAAAGCTACTATTTTAAGTGACACTTTGCAACAAGTTATAAGTGTTAAATATTCATGCAAATGCAACACAACCTCATCAATTTCTAACATGCTAAAGTTGAACTATGACGTATTCAGTGTGGATTGTATCATTCTATCATAAGGATAGGTATTAACCAACATTTATCTCTGAAAACAGATAGTTAAATTTTATGAAGAACAGAATCAGCTATGTGAATTATTGAAAGATTTCTATAGGAATGCTGCATTTCTGTATATGTTAAATCAAAATGACTTGAATATTTCTTCACAAGGTAAAACTAAGTCTATATATGATGTGTGGTAAAAAATTCAAGCCTTTTGAACAAAGCTATCTTTTTTTGAAACACTTCTTCAAAGGAAATTTCAGATAAACATTTTCCTCAATTAGCAAAGGTCATTGATGAGCAGGATGTTATATGTGAAACATTTGAAGAATACACATCTATTACACACCTGTTAATTGGACAATACAATGAAAGTTTCACTTTATTAATCAGGACATCACACTCAAATTAGCATATCAGCCTCACCTAGTTGATATCACCAAGGCACCTAAAGAACTATAGATGGAATTGATTGAGTTCTTGGTAGATGATGTTTTAAAATCATTGTTTGATGCTAAGAAAGATCCAAATACTTTCTTGCTTTTCAACCACTTATTGTTGTGAATCTACATTCTCCTACCTAACCCAAATCAAGACTCCCTTATGCTCACAAGTGACTGATACCCATCTAGGGAATCAGCTGAAACTGTAGGCCTCCATGCTGCAACCAAATATGCAAATGCTTTCCAACAAAAAGCAGACACAATAAAATCATTAAAGGTAGTTAACTTTGTAATTAACGAATAGTTTTCATTTTTTGAAATTATTAGTATATAGTAGATTTTTATAAAATAATCTATATTTTAAAGTATATCTAATTGAAGCTTCTTGAATGTGACCTTGATTACAGCTAAATTAATGTGCCTTCCAACATGGAAAGTTTCCCCACTCTGCTTTAGAGTGAGTAAGCCAGGAGCCAAGAAATGCAGGCAGTCTCTAGAAGCTGGAAAAGGCAAGGAACAGATTCTCTCCTAGAATATCCAGAAGGAGCCCAGGCCTGCTGACACCTTGATTTTAGCCTCATTTTAGACTGCTGACCTCCAGAGCTGTAAGATAATAAATTTGTGTGTGAAAGGGTGGCTGTGGTAATTTGTTATGGCAACAATAGAAAACTAATACATGCCAATTTTCACTGATAATAACAGAGTCAGTTTTTGGACTCTGTCTTCTGTTCCATTTGTCTATATGACTATCTTTGTACCAGAACCACAGTCTTAATTATTATGATTATATTATAACAAATCCTAATATCTGGTTGGGAGTTTGCCCAGACATTTGGCTTCTTTTTGGCCATTTCCCCCCATTCCTCTTCTACATAGATAAATTCTGTGAAAATAACCTATGGGGATTTTTAACATAATAAAATTTAAACTACAGATCATTTGGAGGAGAATTTACACTTTTATAACGTATTTTTTCTTTTGCTTTAATATTCTTTAATATCCTCAATAAAATTTTTATACTTTTAACAATTTATTTTTGAATGTCTCTTATGTTTACTATTTAAGAGTAAATGATATTTAGTCCTATAATAAGTGATATTTTGTAACTAATAGTTGCTGGTTAATAGAAATTTACTAATTTTGTAAGTCGATCTTATGTTCAGCCATATGTTAAGGTCCCTTGTTATCTCTAATAACTTGTATATTCCTTGGGGGATATTTTTATGTAGTCACATCATCTGCTAATAATGGCTATTCTGCTGTTTTTTTCTAATGTTTATGCTTCTTTTGAATTATTAAACAAAATATAGGATATCTACCACAATAGAAGCAATAAATAATAGGCATTATTGCCTATTTTAAAGGGAATGTTTTCTAAAACGTTGCCATCAAGAATGATGCTTGCTTGCCATAGATTTTCTGTAGAAACCATTTGAATTATTATTATTATTATTATTATTATTTTAGAGACAGAGTCTCACTTTGTCACCTTTGGGAGAGTGCCAAGAGGTCACAGCTCACAGCAGCCTTCAGCTCTTGGGCTTAGACGATTCTCTTGCTTCAGCCTCCTGAGTAGCTGGGACTACAGGCACCCACCACGATGCCCAGCTATCTTTTTGTTGCAGTTTGGCTGGGGCCGTGTTCCAACCTGCCATGCCACAGGCACTGCCCACCATCTGAATTTTTTAAAAGTTCCCTTCTTTTCCCTTAAGTTTTCTTCTTATCCTGTCTTGGTAAGAATTTTCAAATAAACAGCAATTGAATTTTATTAATTCAATTAATTTTATTGGTCATAACGTTTCTTTTAATTTTATTTCTTGGTCATAACGTTTCTTTTAATTTTTTAAATGGTGGATTATGTTTATTATTTTTTTCATGTAGCTTTACTGAGGTAAAGTCAATGGTTATGATATATTATCTTTTTTTATACATTACCAGATTTGCATTACAAATACCTTCTACAGGATTTTTGCACTTATGTTCATAAGAAACCACCTGTAGTTTCTCTCTCTCATGGAAACCTTGTATGGTTGTGAGATCAAAGATTATATGGTTCTCTTTCTTCTTTTCTTTCAGTAGTGTTTATCAGATTGAAACGATCTGTTTCTTGAAAGGGTGGTGATACTTATACAACCATTTGGGCATGATACGTTTCTTTTTACTTTGGGGAAAGATTTTTAACTATAAGTTCATTTATTTAATAGTTATAAGACTTCATATATTAAAAATGACTTAGTTTTGGTTAAACTGTATTTTTCTGGGAATTAATCCATTTACCTAAGTTTTCCTTTTCTTTTTTTTATAACATTGCTCATACTATGTACTTATTTTCTTTTGAGTCTTTTCTGGGTCCATAATTACATTTCCCTTTTTATTCCTAATACTTATTTTTTGTTTTCTTTCTTTCTTTTTTTTTAAATCATGCTAGAGATTGTGTCTTTTGTAGGACTTTTTAAGAACCAATGTTTTGCTGCATTGATTCTGTATATTGTATCTCCTACTGTTTTCTGCTCCTCATTTTTTCCTTTCTTCTGCTTTTTTTGGTTTTTAAAAATAGACAATATTTAATTGATGCTTATCGAGCAGTCGTTGTGTTTATAGTCAGATTTCTCATGATAAATTTTGTAATTTTTGCTCTATCGGGCCCTTGTATATAGTCAGTGTAAAAAAAGGTAAGGCCAGAACAGAACCAAAGAATCCAATATTTTGTCAAAATCCTACTTTTGGCCTTTAATCTTGAGCCAGTCATCCTGTCTGGGCCTATATTTCTTCATCTCGCATATAAGACACCAGTACCAGAATTTAGAAGATGCTTATGCTATAAGTTTTGTACCATTTTCTCCTCCTGAGTTTAAGATAAACTTCTGGGTGTCATTTCCCTCCTTTTATGTTATTCCATTGGCTTTCTTTCAGGATAATTTACATATAAAAATGAAAAATCCAAATATACTTTGATTCATCCCGTTATAATGGAAAGAAACTATAGACTACAATGATAATGGACAGGAACACTTGAGAGGGAATAATCTTTTTGCCACAAGTATTTTGAGAATTTAAAGTAGTTATTATTATCCTCAGTCAGATAAGAGAGAAAGGAATAAAGGAGATAAAGGAAAAATTATTATTTAAACATTATTTAGAAAAATAATGTTTTCTTTTTATTTATTTATTTATTTATTTTTTTTTGAGAGACAGTGTCTCACTTTATCGTCCTTGGTAGTGTGCCGTGGTGACACACAGCTCACAGCAACCTCCAACTCCTGGGCTTAAGCGATTCTCCTGCCTCAGCCTCCGGAGTAACTGGGACTATAGGCGCCCGCCACAACGCTTGGTTATAAAAATAATATTTTCATTTCAGGGAATTCAATTGTACAAATAAGAAAAAGCTTTAGGCTAGTGGTTGAACGTCTTAAATTTAAGTGCATACTTGCTCAGTTTCTTCTAATCATGATTATAGGACTTCTTCAAATGTTTGCCAAGTAAGGGCAGGAAGTCTTATGAGTTAGTAAGCTATATTTACTACCAAGAATTTGTTTAATTGTACTCAATGTAAGTTTTAGCTTTGATATCTACCAAACTTCTGCCATATATTTGTTACAGGAAATTATATTGGTCATATACTCCATAAAATGAATTCACCTGTATGAATACTGTATTATTCAGGGTCTGATTAGGAAAACAGAATTCATCTAATTAAGAAATTTTTTAAAAAGGGCAGCGCCTGTGGCTCAGTGGGTACGGCGCCGGCTCCATATACTGAGGGTGGCAAGTTCAAACCCGGCCCTGGCCAAATTGCAACAAAAAAATAGGCATGTGGCAGGCACTTGTAGTTCCAGCTATTTGGGAGGCTGAGGCAAGAGAATCACCTAAGCCCAGGAGTTGGCGGTTGCTCTGAGCTGTATGACGACACGGCACTCTACTGGGGGCGATAAAGTGAGACACTGTCTCTAAAAAAAAAAAAAAAAGAAAGAAAGAAAAGAAAGTAAGAAAAAGAAATTTTAAAAAAGAACAACTAAAATACAACGCAAGACCAGGCGCAGTGGCTCACACCTGTAAATCCTAGCACTTTGGGGGGCCGAAGCAGGTGGATTGCTTGAGCTCAGGAGTTTGAGATCAGCCTGAGTGAAAGCAAGTCCCTATCTCTACTAAAAATAGGTTAACTGAGACAAGAGGATCACTTAGTTGATTAAAAAATCACTTAGAGTTGGAGGTTGCTGTGAGCTATGATATCATAGAACTCTACCCAGACTGTGCCTCAAAAAAAAAAAAAAAGGAAAGTAGAAGAAAGGAAATAATATGAATTAAAAACCTTTGTGACGGCTTGGCGCCTGTGGCTCAACGGGCTAATGCACCAGCCACGTACACCTGAGTTGGCAGGTTCGAATCCAGCCCAGTACCGCCAAACAACAATGACGGCTGCAACCAAAAAATGGCCATTGTTGTGGCGGGCGCCTGTAGTCTCAGCTAATTGGGAGGCGGAGGCAAGAGACTCGCTTGAGCCCAGGAATTGGAGGTTGCTGTGAGCTGTGATGCCACAGCACTCTATCCAGGGTGACAGCTTGAGGCTCTGTCTCAAAAATAAAAAAAAATAATAAAAATAAAAACCTTTGTGACTTTGAAAATGGGAAAAACAGATTGTAAATACAGGAATTGGATTTTTGAAAAATCCTAATAAACCGGTTGAACCTTTGATGAATCTACTTATAAAATAAATGAAAGAGATACAAACAAAAGTAAAGAGGGGATATATCAACAGATACATAGCTTTATGAACCTCTAGAAAATAATATGAACAGCTCTATGCTAATATATGAGTGTAAGTATCTTAGTTGTGAAAGAAATATAATTTTATTTTTCTATAATTCATTTTATTTTCTTTTTGAAGCTCTTGTTCATTGTAGTTGGATGGAAACCTGATCTCGCCAGTTTGGAGTTTCCTATTTTGAGTGCAATGTCAAGGTTGAGGTGAGGTAGGGGTGGTCTCTGTGTTACAAGGCAGGAGTAAGGATAAGGTACTCATACTCACCTAGCCCTCAATGTTATCTGCTTGTGCAGGTATCTTCTGAGATGTCCATCGTCCTGTCTGGTTCTCAGTGATTTATCCACACCATTTATCACTAAGATTCCTTCATTCCTGTCTGCCTGGTACCTTCAGGTATGGTTGAACTCTTTTTTATTTTCTATCACCTGGAGAGGCATGTGCATAATTCTATTCTTTTTCTTTTTCAAAATTTCAGGTAAATGTGAGGGTATAAACAGCTAGGTTACAATATTTGTGTTTGTTAGGTAGAGTCCCTCTTACAGTGGTATCCCTCATCCCAAAGTGTGCCATATACCCCTACATTGTGCCCATGTAGCACACCAATACTCCCCCTTCTCCGCTCTCTCCCCTTCCTCATTCCCTCTCCACTCAACTTGAATTGAGTTGAGTTCTTCTCTTATGTGGGTGTGTATTAGATCGTCTACTGGTTTCATGTTAGTATCGAGTACATTGGATATTTGCTTTTCCATTCTTGTGATACTTTCCTCAATTAACATGTATTTTATTATTCTTCATTACATTATTTCCCCTCACCCCCTAGTGGTAAGACAGAATTTATTCACAGAAAAAAATACAGAAAACACTAAGGCTCCTGGTAGAGGGAGAGAAGCTCTCTCCGTTTCTCTTCCAGTCTTTCCCCATCTCCTCCTTCAGGCCTTTAGTCTCAGGGTATATATAGGTGTATGGGTTCCTTGGCCAGGAAACAAATGAATACAGTCCCTTCCGCCAGGGGCAAGGTGAATGAATGTATCAATGAATGGATACAGTCCATTCATGGAATTGAGGAAATTCACAAGAAATTGACCTAGGCATAGGAGATGGGGGTTCCACATTTAGTCCTAAGTGTGAAGTGAAGGAGACACCAAGGCACAGGTGTCTCCTCAGCAGTTGTCCAGCCTTTTTGGCAATTGGAACCTCTGGTGGAGGTTAGAGGTCCCCCTCCTTGCCTGTCATCCAGCCTGCTGGCTCCTCAGCTTGCTGCCACACCACCGACACTGCCAAGGAGGAGGCAGAAGGTCCGCCAGCCCCGCTGACCTGGCTAGGGTGCCAGTTGTCCTGCATCAATTCTCCCTCTCTGAGTAGAAACTCCAACTGCTGTTAGGGAAAAGGGGCGAAGACTCGATCTAACTGCTTCCTACTGAATCGGGCGATGATAGAAGGGGGCAGTTGGGGTTTCTCCAGAGGAGAGTGATACAGGGGTTCATGTACTGGAACCATCTTTATTGCATGTGGCTTGATGACATTACTGGAAAACATAAATCTGATTAGTGTATTTAGTAATAGGCAAAGGTAGAACAGCGTCAGGTCAGAAGCACTTATTCAATGATGCTAAAAGAAAACCATATTACGGTTTTTCTTGCTGTTTCCTAAATAATAACTTCAAACTCTCTTTTGGCTCACAAGTCTAGGTGGTCTGCGATTGGCTGTCTTCATTGCCTGCCAGTGTAGAAGATGGAGGGTTCCAGGACTTTACTCATGAATGACGTATGCAGGAATCGACTCCTATAACTTTAACAGTAGAAGACGATAAGATAACAGGAAAGGGGTCTTCCCAAGTTGGGGTCAGGGAAGGTGAATTACAGGGAAGAGTTTTGATCACGACTAGATCTCCAGAAGGGTAAAGTTGCTGTTTTAGTTAGTATGTCCCTGCCCAAACGGGGAGCAGGACTTTCAGGGACGATTAGGGAGGCATGAGAGAACAGCACACAGAAGAAGGTGTAAAAGTTGGCTGGGATCTAAACTTTGTTTTATTCATTATATCTTTTCTCTATGGAGTGGCAAAGACTTTTAACTCTCATTTATTTTCTAAGCGATAGGCATGCAAGGTTTTTTTTTTTTTTTTTAATTGTTCTTCATTCCCCTCTGTAATATCGGAGAAGAGAAGGTGGAGCCCAAGACCTCTCTGAGACAGCAGCTGTAACAAGGACATATCACTAATTACTGGGACTTGGTAAACTTGTTCCCCGTGCCTTGACCTTGCTTCACTGTTTTTCTCTTTTATATTTAATGATGCCAAGGAGTTATTTGGGGTTACTTAGAGCAATGGAATGAAAGGAGGAAGCTGGAGGGCTGTGTGCTTGTAAGTGTACATGCATGAAGACTTGGCAAAAGCCAAAAGGAGAAAAACAGAAACAAAAGTAGAAGAGAAGAGGAGAGGGAGAACGAAAGATTGAGAAGTGGAGAAAGCAAAAGAGGAAGAGTGAGATGGTTGAGTGAGACCAAGAGAGAAGAAGGGAGAGGGGAGGGGACACAGAGAGATGGGACATAAACAGGAAAGCCAGAGCTTTGGTGGGGGCGACGTGGGCTTGAGAAAGGCTTTGATGATCCCCTTACCAAAGAGAATAAACCCAGCCATTTATTAAAAAACAAAACCAAAAGAAAACAAGACCGGAACCTCTGTCCCTCTGGCTGTCTATGAGCTTTGGAAGCAGTACTGCACACACGACATGCATGGATTTTCTTTTTTTTTTTCTTTTTCTTTTTCTTAAATCATAATTGTGTACATTAGTGCAATCATGGGGTGCAATGTGCTGACTTCATATACAATCTGAAATATTTTTATTGAACTGTTTAACATAGCCTTAATGGCCTTTTCATCACTAGATGAAGACATTTATATTCTGCATTTAGTAAGATTCACCTGTACCCTTCTAAGATGCACCGTAGGTGTGATCCCACCAATTACCCTCTTTCCACCCCTCCTCTTTCCTCCCCTCCCCTCCCTTGCCCCTTTCCCCATATTCTTGTGCTATAGTTAGGTTATAGCCTTCACATGAAAGCTATAAATTAGCTTCATATTAGGGCTGAGTACCTTGTATACTTTTTCTTCCATTCTTGAGATACTTTGCTAAGAAGAATATGTTCCAGCTCCATCCATGCCCAATTCATAATTACTAAGTCATGGAAGAAGCCCAAGTGCCCATCAACCCACGAATGGATTAAAAAATTGTGGTACATGTATACCATGGAATACTATGCAGCCTTAAAGATGGAGACTTTACCTCTTTCATGTTTACATGGATTTTCTTTTAGGGATAATTAATAGTAGGAGTGAACAGGGGACTACCTGCCCTCAGCAGCTGGCCATCCCAACGCCTTGAGATGCCCCTGATGCCTCACCCATTATGTCCTTATTTTGGAGGGCGGGCTGACTTCTCGCATCTCAGGTCTCTCCTCTGGCTCCCCAGTTGGAGTCTTAGCTGGCTGGGGTTTGCACGTGACTTCAGGTTCTCCTAGCATCTCCTCTGTCATCTGCAGCGAACGGGGATTTGAGATCCCACATCGTGCCTGAGAGGAGCCCATGGGGCACGGACTTGTGCCTACCCAGTGCACGCCTTAGACACAGAAAAATTGATCAATGCGGGTTTCTTTCCCTGACTCTCCTGCCTACCTCAGGTGGAGCCCAAGACCTCTTCCCCCATGTTGTTACTCTCTCATGTAAACGTTCTGTAGTACTTAGCACAGCTACGGAATTTTATTTATTTATTTAAATTCTAAATTTTATTTATTTATTATTTATTTTTTTAATTGAATCATAGCTGTGTACATTAGTTCAATCATGGGGTACAGTGTGCGGGCCTCACATACAAACTGAAATGTTTCATCCGCCTGTTCAACATAACGTTCATGAGATTTTCTCGTTTACTGTGTGAAAACATTTGTGTTCTGCATTTAGTAGGTTTCTCCTGACCCTTCAAAGATGCACCTCAAGTGTGTTCTCACCCTTTATCCTCTCTCCTCCCACCTTCTCCCTCTCCTTCCCTCCCTCTCCCCAGAATTTTAATGACTTCAAGTTGCAGGGGGCTAATGTTCCAAAGCTTAATAGTAATCTTAAAAGCCTCTGATTCTGCTCAAAGAGATCCGGAGGAAAGGCAGAAGGCCTTGGTGCCTGCCTCCTTCCCTATCACCCAAGCCTCTCCCCTCCACAGCTTCAAAAGGCCATATGTTTATCTTCCCCGTTTATCTTTCGGTATTTCTATTACTCCAATTAACTGATTTTGGGTCTCTTGTACATGTCCTGTAGTTCCTCTTATGATAATTCAGTTTCAAGTCTATGTAAAGTTGAGAAAAATTAAACTCACCAAGCACACTCTAACTTATAAGAGGAGAAAGAGCTGAGGTCCCCGGATGAGATAACTGTGGCCCTCTGTGTTGTTATAGAAATGAACCCGGTTTGAAGAAGATGGAATAAGCCATTGAGGCTCAGACAACCCCTGTGAAGTGCTCTGTCAAACCAGGTTTGAACCAGAAACCTGGCAGGCGCTGCTGAATCCATAACTTGCCAGATGATAAATTATTGACAGGGCCTCCCAACATCTTGCTGCTCCCACACGTCCAAGAGCTGTAGCAACCAGGGCGCTGAGCTCTTGTGCTGAGTCCCTGAGAATATGCAGACTTATTCATCAACTGTTTCTTATATCTTATCTCCTTCAACACATTTATCAGCTCTGCGTGAGTAGATGCCATTTGTTTTTAGGTTCTGGAGTTTTCTGCAGAACCTATCAGGCTTCTGATAGGAAGGATTCAGTAAACACCCCTTGATTGAACAGCTGATAACGCTTCTGCTTTGAAGTCCACAAGTAACATGTGCACATGGGGTTTGCCACGATTGCTGCACCCTCCAAAAGGAAATTCACGTATCATATACAAGGCTCTTTTGATCGAATCTCCTTTAAAATAGTGTAATTTTCACCTTGCTTTTCAAAATCCTCATGACAAGTCCAATATCTGTTCAGACATCTGTATTCAGGAGCCATAAGAAGAGAGTAGAACAGAGGAGTTTGGATTTTTGTTTTGAACTTGTATTTATTAACTGTTGGATGAAACAAGGGTATAAATGTCTACAGACTAAAGGTTGGCTCAAAAAATTCAACACTATTAGAGAGAAATTAATGTCTGGTCTTATTCATTCAGGTAATTTCCCAAGGATATTAAACTTGAAACAGTCTCTCTGAAGTTCTAAGCTATTTGAAAGGAATTGATAGGCGTGCATGAGAGAGGGCAAGCTCTCTATTGTAAAGCCTGACTCTGTGTAATGAAAAATCAAATTTGAATATTAAAAAAAAACTTAATTCAGCTGCAGCAGAAAACAGAACTTGCTCCTACTCAGCCGTGGTGTACTGCTAACACACAGCGATAAGATTTGATGATGAAAAATATTCTCTTCTCTGACTGGGTAATTCTATTGTTGATAAATGGAGACTTTGAAGAAGCAATACTTGTCTAAGCATTCTTAGTACACTCTGCGTCTGATCGGATCCCGTCTAAGGAAGCACTTTGGGTGTGTGACTGCTGGTGTCCCAATCAGCTTTGTTGATGCAGCCAGGCCACCGTACAATGCACACTGATTTGGAAATTGAATTTTACAGCCTGCATCTCACACTTTGTCACGTGGCAGTGACAAAGATCAGGGACTATTTTTCCATAAGTAAACTACCTCAGCTGGGTTAAGCCATTATAATAAATAGAGCCATTTGAAATGAATGAGAAAAATCAGAGTTAATGAGGCCTGGAATGATACGCAGAAAATGCAATCACTGAGGGAAGGCAGGAGCCCTGCATTAAGTGCACATACAAACTCTTACAAACCAGCCTACCTCTACTTTTTCGATTCACTATCAAAATGATTCTTTATACCTGATTGTATTTCATATGGTCCTGATGTTTTAGGTTTTCTTGTTTTTACATTATCATAAAATGTTTACCTTCCAAAAATTCCTCTTTAGAAATACCCACATTCTAAACAAATTAGAATTCTAGGGCAGAGCATGAAGTTGAACGGTATGAAAACCCCCTTACTGAGTCAATTTGTTTGATTTTGTCTATGAGAACACTAAAATACAAGGCAGGGTGTGGTGGCTTATGTCTATAATCTCAGTACTCTGGGAGGCTCAGGTGGGTGGATTGCCTGAGCTTAGGAGTTTGAGACCAGCCTGAGCAAGAGTGAGACCCCATCTCTAAAAATAGACGGGCTGTGGTACGCACCTGTACTCCCAACTACTTGGGAAGCTGAGGCAAGAGAACCCCTTGAGCCCAAGAGTTTGAAGTTGCTGTGAGACATGACGCTATGGCCCTCTACCAAGGCTGACAAAATGAGATTCTCTCTGTCTCAAAAGAATACCAAAATACTGGCTTGATTTAAATTTTCTATAAGTAGACTTATTGACATCATACACATTTTTTTAACTGATACTGTACTGATGTGCTAAGAATCCAATTCCAAACAATTTTTGGACTTAACTCTTTTATACGTACATTTTGTGTACAACATCAGATATCTTCTGGGTTATTACATTACAATTGTTCAGGTGTTTTACCAGCATCTGTGACCTACAATGTACCTATCAAAGAAATGATGTCAGTGGTGCCCATTGCTCAGTGGGTAGGGCACTGGTCACATACACCGAGCCTGGCGGGTTTGAACCCAGCATGGGTCTGCTAAACAATAATGACAACTGCAACAAAAAAATAGCCAGGTGTTGTGGCAGGTGCCTGTAGTCCTGGTTACTTGGGAGGCTGAGACAAGAGAATCACTTAAACCCAAGGGTTTGAGGTTGCTGTGAGCTGTGATGCCACAGCACTCTAGCGAGAGTGACAAAGTGAGACTCTGTCCCCTTTCTTCCCCCCAAAAGAAAAAGAAATGATGTCAATTTTTTACTGATGGTTTAATCTGCCATTTTGAAATAGGGTACTGTTTTAAGCTGTTTGTTCCTCTATAATAAAACATCTTACACTGTGCTGCTTATAAAGAGCAGAGATTTATTTCACATAATTCTGGATGCTTGGAAGTTCAAGACCAAGGCACTAGCATTGGTGTCTGCTGTTTGTATGTGCACACGTGAATGTTGTACGTTGTTCATAAAGTAATGGCAGCAGGCACGGTATATTTTATAAAATCTAATCTGTATAGTTCACATTTTCTCCATCATTTTCTTAAGTCTGAAAATCCGCAAGACCATAAATCAAGACCCAAGTTTTAGTATTTATTTATTTCCATGGTATATATCCTCCCATCACTGACTCTCACCCCTAGTGTGACAGCAGTGAACATGAAAATGAGACGTCACGTGGACTCTGTCAAATCGTATTCCTATTGTACATATGAAATAGGCATAAGTAAACTCAGTGTAAATAGTCATGAAATCAGTCAAATAAGTAGAAAATAAAGACTATTGCTTATTTATTACTTTTACTTTTAACATGATTTATTTGATCGTACATTTGTGTTGTTTAATTTTCAATTATAGATGTTTTTAACAACTAGTTTGCAAAATCCCAGAAAATTTAACATTCAGCTCTTGACTGCTTGAGCAAGCCAGCCCTGGCACACCGATGCCCAGGCCCCTGTTTGGCACGTTTCCCCGGCCTGGAAAGTCCTGCCGGGGGAAAGTCTGAGTGATTCCTGTGCCTTTGGTCCTCTGTGTTGGGGCTTTGTTGGAACACAGCAGAGCTGCCAGCTACAAACGACCAGGGTGGCTTGGACAAATGAGCACAGAGATCAAAGACCAGTGTCGTGAAAACCAAAGATATTTCCTTAGGCTTGAATTTGAACAGTTTTTAGGTTATTATCTCTTACCTGAAATAATCACAAGATTCTTTTGCTGGGAAGGCTCTAGAAATAGCTGAGAAGGATAGTGAAGCCCCAGCAAAACTCTGACAGTGAAACATAGACCAGCCCAATCAGGGCATGCTTGGCTTCAGATGGAATTCCACTTAGAAAAATAAAAATAATGTGACCTTCTTTCACTAACTAGATTAGAGTAGAATTCATGCCCACCAAACCCACAACTATGTTTTAAAGACAAGAACAGCCATTGAATGCAAAAAGCAAGCTCTGAAAAAAGGCAGAGAGCAACATTAAACTTTAAATAAATCAGCTGAGATTTCAGGTCCCTCTACCCCACTCTGAATGACTTTGGCTAAGTTGATTGTAAAAAAGATTTCATTGGAGCTGTAATATTGTTTTTATGCCCTGAATATGCCTGCCAGCCAATAAAGAAGAACAAAGCCCTGAAGCTACATTGGAATACATTTCATTAGGAGAGTCACAGACGGGAAAGGGAGAGACATAAAGGGAAAATGGTTATTATTACCTTTTAGTAGGATATGGTTCTCTTAAATCTAGGTAGGGAGACTGACTTACGATGCAGTATTTATTTTCCCTCCAATACTTCCAATTGTTCTACTTAAAATGTTACCATTTTTCTTAAAAGACTCTCAGTCATCTCAATGTATCAGGCCTATGAATGTAACTATTATTAGACAATATTCAAATACTATTCATAGTATCATAAAAATTCACCATGGCTCCCCGGAGTCTGTTCTTTCCACTGAAAGTTAGCATTGCTGGACACAGGGCACTTTTTCAATTGACCTTTAAATGGTTCCTCTGTTCTATGAATGCACTTCCTAGAATTCAGTGGCAACTTTATTATAAAATAAAAGGAACATAAAGGCAGTGGAAAATCATATACAAGGCTGCAACAATTCAAAACTTCCACTGAAGTGGTTCTTTCTCACCAAAAGCCCTAGATGAGTTTTAAAAATAAACATTGGCTAATTGAGTTTCATAGTACAGAATTTTTTTTGAAACAGTTTATTTAAGCTAGAGTGTAGATATACCTGAAGTGAGTTCAGTCATAAATAAGCTACCTTGATGTTACTTCTCTAGTTTTCCCTAATTTAGACATACTTTAACTTTATCCTGATGGCATACAGTCAAAACCTGATCAGACACTGCAATATTATTCAGACCTACAAGGATTTGTTAATTTTTTTTATCGTAGTTTAGGCCTTAGTTTTTTAAGTAAACTTTATATTTGAAAATACAGTGGAACCTCCATAGTTGACCACCCCCTTAAGTTGACCTAATTCTCTTATATCAGACCTGTATCATAGGTACGCATGTTGGCTAGTCTGTTACAATCCCTTAACTGATCATGGTCAATTTTCAGAGGTTCTACTGTATTTCTAGTTTTGCAAGACAATGTTCAAAGAGAGTAAAGGGAATTCCAGTCTCCTCTCATCTAACACAGTTATTGCAACTTTGCCTAAATTGAGAAATTATTTTGGTACATTGTTATTAGCTAACTTACAGACTTTGTTCTGAGTTGAACCTTTTTTTCCACTAACATCCCTTTTGATTTGTACCAGGATTCAACCCAGAGTGTCACACAGCATTTCATGACCAGCCTCTTTAATGTTCTTTGGTCTCGTCCGTGTTTCAGATTTTCCTTGTTTTTCATGACCTTGACGCTTTGGGAAAGTATGAGTTAGGGATTTTGCAGAATGTCCTTCAGTTTGGGTCTCTCTAGTAATTTCTGAGTATTAGACAGAGTTTATGATGTTAGGGAATTCGAAATTTCAAGAAGATGACATGTCCTCATCACATTGTTTTTATTTCTATTTATTTATTTATTTATTTATTTATTTATTTATTTATTTATTGTGACAGAGTCTCACTTTGTCACCCTGTGTAGAGTGCTGTAGCATCACAGCTCACAGAAACCTCAAACTCTTGGGCTTAAGCAATTCTCTTGCCTCAGCTTCCCAAATAGCTGGGATTACAGGCACTGGCCACATGCCTGGCTGTTTTTAAAGGTCTCATTCTGGCTCAGGCTGATCTCAGGCAATCCACCAGCCTCAGCCTCCCAGAGTTTACAGGTGTGAGCCACCATACCCCGCTATGTCCCTGTCACATTGTATCAGGGATACGTGATATGAACATGACTTCTCACTGATCATGTTGATCTTGGTCACTTGGTTTGCTGGATTTCTCTGATGTCAAGTTCTTATTTTTCCCTTTCCATACTTTCCTCTTTGGAAGTGAGTCATGAAGTCTTACCCAACTTCAGATGGTGATGGAGTGATGATAGGGGTGAATTAATCTTACCGAGGATCAGGGGTCATCTATGTATATTTTTTTATAACCTTTCTGTAATGAAAATTTGTCTCCCCTTTCGGGAAGAGTTTTAAAAGTAAGATTTGATAAAGGCAGCTGTAAACTCACTGAAAGCGACTAAGTTCATACCTAGTATTTAAACTAATTTGCACGTGCTAATTCATTTTTGAGCTAACACACCACAGTAAATATAGTAGGTAGGATATAAATTCCCGTCTACTCATGTCCTACCGGCTCTACCCCAGTATATTTATTTATAAATCATATATATGCTTCATTGAGCAAAGACAGCATGTGTATTAAGAAACCCCAGTGAAACAGAATTTAAAGGATGGGCTGTGTCATTATAAATGGGATAGTTGTCACCAATATCTGTTGTCTACCATGTTCCAAGCATTGTCTTAAAGGCGCTTGCGTATTTAATAAGTTTGCTCCTAACAGAAAACCAATGAAGTCAGCGGTACTATTACTTACTTTCTACAGATGTGCAGAAATTGAGAGGAAGAACATTAAGTCTGTTCACCAAAATCTCACCGTTAGCAGGTGAGAGCAGGAGCGTCAACCCGACAGCTGCCAGCACGCTTGATACTGAACTTGGCAAGACGTTGCAATTTTCTTCTCACCATTTTGCTGGGTGTTTGGTTTCTTCTCTGAGTTGTCTGTAACCTGGCACGGAAGCAGTATTTTGAAGGATGTTTCCCAGGCTTATTTTAGGGCCTGTTCTGATTTGCTTCCGGGTATCCCGTGCTGGTTCACACCCTTCTCTGATCTGTGCCAGGTTGTCCATTTCTCCATTAAGCCACTTTAGAAGGGGGTTGACTCCTTTCTCGTGCCATTAATGGGAACCCGATCGTGGAAGACTTTGCTCCCCTCTCTTGGCTCTGGGCCGGCTGTTTTCGCTGCTGCTGCCTCTTCCCTCTAATAGAAGCCCGGGCCAGGCACACCTTCACACCTTCACACATTTGTCAGGGAGAGGCTGCTCCGTGGCTGAGACAGGTGGCTGTTCTTCCACTCTGTGCTGGAAGGGAGGAGGGCATCGCCCCTCCCGTAGTGGGAGAACATCTAACTGTGTTTGCAATGCCAATGTGAAAACGATCTCACTGAAACTCAGCACTGTGAGGTTCTCTCTGTGTATAGCCCTTAAATATCCCCCAGACAACAGTTACTGTTGAATTGCTTCACGGGTGACATTCTATGGGTGCATAGACTCATATGATTTTCTCTTCAAAAGTACGTGTTGCTTTTGTTCAAAAAGACAAATGTTGCCATTGGAGACTATTTAGAAAATACAGAAAACCATAACAAAGAAATTTAAAAAATTGTCTTTCCTCTAAAATATAACCTTGTTAGCAACTGGATGCATTTTTTTCTTCAGTCTGATTTTTGGATATTAAATATGTATCAATGCACACATGTGCAAATATAGTAGCAAGCTTATATATGCTTTCTAATTTATAGTAAGGTAGATTGTATTTTTAGCATTTTTTTAGCACTTGCCAAACTTTTTAATGTTGTAAGCTTATATATGCTTTCTAATTTATAGTAAGGTAGATTGTATTTTTAGCATTTTTTTTTAGCACTGGCCAAAACTTTTTAATGTTGATTATTTTTTATCTGTCTTTTAAATTAATGTATTAAATCTTTATTTCCACTTTATTTTACTGTTAGTTATATATTTTTGCTTGCTATTTTTCTTGGATTCGGCAGAACTAAGTTGTCATCCTTCTAATTCCCTGAGTTGGGTTACCTGTTTACATTCACTATTAGTTAGGAACATTTAGAGCCATGGCTTTTATCTAATTTAAATTTTTGTGAAGTACTGTATATTTTCATGTGCTTTATTTTTATCATAACTTTATTAAGTGGTCTTGCAATTACAGCTTTGATTTCCTCTTTAATACAAGTATTTATTCCAGAAAGAGGCTGTTGGTTTTTTACATTTAAACTTTAAACTTAAAAAAAAAAATGAACTTTATATTTTAGCATAGTTTTAGAGTTCCTAAAAAGTTGCAAAGATACTACTTAGGACAGAGCCCCCATCTACCCCAGACCCACTCTTCTCATTAATACTTAATTGATATCGCATATTTGTCACAATTAATGAGCTGATATTGATACAATATTCTAAATTAAAGTCTTTATTCAGATTTTCTTAAATATTTACTATATTATTTTTACTTCATTTATTCATGAGTTGATGGGCACTGGGGTTATTTCTACATCATGGTGATTGTGAATTGATAAACATTCTAGTGCAAATGTTTTTATGGCAAAATGATTTTCTTCCTAGTGGAATTGCAGGATGAAGTGGAAGGTCTACTTTTAGCTCCTGGCGGATTCTCCTTACTTCTTTCCAAAAGGAAAAGTTCCTAGTTTGCAATCCCACCAGCAGGGTGAAGTGTTCCCTTCTCTCCACACCTCTGCCAGCTTTGGGACTTTGTGATGTGGGCTCTTCTCAGGGGGGTCAGGTGTATCTCAGGGTATTTGGATTTATCAGATGATTACAGACAATGAGCAGCATTACCTTTGTAATAAACCAACAAACTGTCTTTTAAAATGAATGGACGTGCCATTTTGCATTTTTACCAGCAAAGAATGAGAGTTCTTATTCTACATCCTTGCTGGTAAAGCTGGCTTATTTTTAGCCATTCTGATAAATAGGTGGTCATATCTAATTGTCATTTGAGTTTACGTTTTTCTAGTGACAAATGGCAAAGGGGGTTGAAAATCTTTACGTATGTATATTTGCCATCTGTCTATCTATAATTCCAATACCATTGAAGCAGAGCAGAGGATAGATTACCAAGTGCTGGGAGAATGGTGGTATAAGGGTTATTTTTTAATAGGTACAGAGATGAAAGCATCCTAAAAATGGATAGTGGTAATGGTTGTTCAACACTGTGAATGTACTGCATAGCATAGAAATTTCATACTTAAAAAGGATTAATTCCTACTTTTTTTTTCCAAACAATGTCTTGCTCTGTTGCCAAGTCTGGAGCACAGTGGTTTGAGAATAGCTCACAGCAACCTTAAACTCCTGGGCTCAAGCAATCTTCCTCCACCAGCCTCCCACGGAGCTGGGACGACAGGTGTGCACCACCACACCCACATGAGGTTTTAAAATTTTTGTAGATCTATAGGATCTCTATTTCCAGGCTGGTCTCAAACTCCTGACATCAAGCAATCCTCCCACCCCACTTGTCCAAAGTGCCAGGATTACAAGCTTGAACCGCGGTGCCCAGCTAATTGGAATTTACACTTTGTGTATTTTGCCACAATAAAAAAAGCAAGAATTAACAAACAAAATCCTGGACTTTGAATTATCCTTTGGAAGTTTCACTTTTCCGGCCTGACTTTGTATCATTCATGGTTAGTAAGACTACATAAATCAACCTACCATCATGAAACTGACAACATGTTAAAGGTTATTTACATTTGCTCATTATTTCCACATCATTAGAGAGTCCGTTACCATATATTAAGCTAGATAATGTAAGAGCCAGGGCGGAAGAGGGTCGTTGGATGTGAACTATGAAGGAACTCCCCATTCCTTACCCTGCCCACTAGGCTGCTAAGGACTTCACAAATTCTCCCTTGCAAGGCTCTTCACAAAGTCAAGCTCTACCAGGCACTGCCCTTGCCTTTCTAAGCAGAATCATTGTACACTATACATTAGAATGCACCAGTGTGGATCAAAGGAGGACAATTTACCCTTAATTAGTATGAAATGAACTTAACTCGAGACAGCATAAAACTGACATGCTACAGGTTTGGAGATTTAATCACATTTCCCCATGTTTGCAGATTCAGAAATCAAAACTATTACATTAATAGGATTTTGAAATTCAAGTCTACCGTGATGACAGGGACATAACCCTGCAAGTAATGAACAAAAGGCAATAGTCATAAAAAATATTTATTTGATATTGAGAAATATAGTGGAACAATAGGTGCAATTGTGTGATAATGAGTGGAAAATATTAAAAGTGAAAACAAACTAATTTTATTTTGAAATATAAAGTAAACCATTTTATTTGAAAATATTTAGCCAAACTTCCATTTTAATGAGGAGGATTAGTTTTCCATACGGATTACTGAGGAAATGGAAATCTGTTCTACAAAATGGATGGGTCAAGTATTTTACCAGAAAAATCTCTGACTTTGTTGGATAATTTAACAATTCAAGTCGAGGTCAGAGGACTCTGACTTTCCATTATCATTTGGATGTTTCAGTTTTTTATTTCATGTGTTTATGTTTCTTTGTGAGTGGATGTGCTTGGCCAGTTTCTTGAGAATCATGTGGGCAAGTCATACCCAAGTCAAATTCACACCTTTATTAAAGTTTGGGGTATGGTAAACAAAAATGTTAGGGTGACGCCATTTGCTAATCTGATAAAGTGTCAGTGATGTCACTGTGCACAGTTGACAAATTTGTCGCATTTTCTTCCTTTGTGGGTAGACACTGATTTGATTTGAGTCTCTTAGATAGCTAGATTCAATTTATCTATATTGTTCCAAAAGCCTAAAAGGCAGAATGCCTAGAAACCTTTCCTCATTAGTAAACAGGCCAGAATGTCTAAGAAAAGATGAAAAGCAAAGTTGACTTTTCTATAAAACGGCCTTGGGGTTTTTGCTAATATAAACCCTTTCTAGGTTCTTGTCAACTGGAACACGTCTACTGATCTGAAACTTTTCACTTCTAAACACTGTACGTAAATTATGTGATTGGGGAGTTCCCTGGCATTTATTTGGTCCAGTCTTTGCATGTAAAATAGTTGCTTTTCAGACTGTCAACTGCTAAACACACATTGCGAGGTACAAATAATCTTTGAATAACAGACCTCATAGGAAATCATGGCTAGAAGGCCACACTCAATGAAATGCTGGTTACGTTTAGTTCTTTAAAGAGAGCTTAGAAAAATGATGGGGTGTCAGGTGCCATTCAAGTGTAGAAAGAGCCATACGCTGAACTCAGAAATGATTGATTCTCTCATGGTCTTATTCTTTGTGTAACTCTAAGAAAATAAGCAGATATGTACAAGAGATCCAGAAACTATTTGTGTGGCCAAAGCAGAATGAGGTCAAGATTTTACTGCATTGGAAAGAGTATGTATTGATCAGCTGACATTTGGGCATCTCTTATCAATCAACTCAACTTTAATGGGTAAATAGAAGTAGTGTGTTATAAAAGAATACAGGAAAAGAACACTGTTGAAATCCTAAGCCTGGGTTTCCAGTTGAACATTTAAAATGTGACGCTATCTTTCTTTGGTTTGAAGCTCAACTCTGTTTCTCCCTTGGCTGCGTGATTCTGGTTAAGCTGTTTAAAATTTCTGAGCTTCCATTTTTTCCCACTGTACCATGCACATGATGATTTGTTTACTGTTGTACTCTAGGAAAAAAATATATTTTGTAGGGTTTTTCTGAGAAATAAATGCGTTGATGTAGTGGAGTATCTTAGCATATGCTTTCACAGATCAAGTACTCATTAAGTGTTAGATGTTATTAACATTACACTCATATTAATCATTTTTTGACATTGTAGGTTGTCTTTTTTTTTTTTACTTCCCTGGCTCTCAGTTTTCCCATCTGGAAAGACAGGAGGATGAAATGAAGCTATAGGTTCCAAACATGTTTTAGGCATCATCCTTTTTTTTGAACAATTCTTATGCATTCATGGAATATATAAAACTAATAAGAGTGGGCTAGCCTGGTAAAAGCAGGCACAAGAAGGTCTAGAAAGGGCAGATACCTCCTTATACTCCCTGTCAAAAGGTGACGAAGGGGTGTCTAAAGAACACTGATGCCTCCACAGAGTGTAGAATTTTCCCCACGGCTCTGATTTTAAAGATATACAGAATTTTCAGCTTTTAGCTAGCGGTGTGGTCTTCGTTAACTTATACAGTTCTCTAAAGCTCAGATTCTACGTATGTGAATCAAATTAGAAAGGAGGAATGGCTTGGGGAATAAATGAGGTAGAAAATGTAGATTACTTAGCTCCAAGCCTGACACGGAGGAAATCTTAGTTCAATAAAAGGAAGCTAAAAACAGCATCACAACAAAGAGAACAGTGAATCCCACAACCAAGCGTCTCTCCAAGCAGGTGAAGAAATGAATTCTTGAAAATTTAAATGTAAAGCATTTGTTTTGAGATTGCTGCAAAGATCACTGTACACTAACCACTAGTTAAGACTCAAATGATGGGTTTTACATAAAGACATGAAAATATAAAATATTGACGTTGCCTTTTATTCCCTGCTTCAACTCTATGAAAACCCTCCCTATGCATTTCCACTGTAGAGCGTTTAATTTTACACTGCTTCTTTCTACAGTGGGACTTTTCTTTCACTCTTGAATGGTTCTTCACTTGGGTGTTTATAAGCCTTGGTTCAGGCATTAAAGATAAAGTGTATTTGGGATGAAAAAAAGTTCTTGAAGCCTTTATTTATGTTTAAATACACAGTACACAGTGAGGGTTGATTTTCTCATCCCCGGTGAAGTGTTTATCTTGGTGATTTGGAGATGCAAACTCCTCCAAGTAAGCATTCAGGTACTGACGATACCGCTCTCAGCACTGTACAATTCAGACGAATTCAGTCACGCCAATGAAAAAGTAGGATTTTTCTTTCTTTTTTATCTTTCCTTTTTAAAAACAAAATTGGCAAGTCACAGTTAACTTTTATTGAGGCCAATATGAATACTGAGGTACCCATGTAAGTAACAGAATATAGTTTACTCATATAAATTATATCATTTAATACTCACAAAAGCACCAAAATGTAGATAATATCGCTTTCATTTTATAAATGGGCAAAGCAGGATTCAGAGATGTTAAGGGAGTTTCCTACCCACAGGATGAACACAGATCTGTCCGTTAACAATTGCGTAATAGCTGACAGATCCAGTTTCTTGGAGGGCAGGGCTTTTAAAGTTTTAAACACTCCTGGAGGGGGAGGGAAAGCGTTGGGTTCAGGGGGAGGTGTGAGGAACTGGCAGAGCAGGACCCAGGTGCCTCACTCTCCTTGGGACCAAGATTTAAGTGTGCACAAAAAGTTGGCAATCAACATAAATCATAATCAATATGTTATTTAAAAATAAAAGTTAATTCAAAAAGCTATGATGTAAAATTGTAAATCAAGAAATATTATTGAGGCCAGGCATGGTGGCTCATGCCTCTAGTCTTTCCCAGCACTCTGGGAGGCTGAGGCTGGAGGATCTCTTGAGCTCAGGAGTTTGAGACCAGCCTGAGCAAGAGTGAGACTCCATCCCTACTAAAGGTAGAAAAGTTAGTCAGGTGTAGTGGTGGGTGCTTGTCAGCTCAGCCACTCAGGAGACTGGGGCAGGAGGATCACTGGATTCCAGGAATTTGAGGTTGCTGTGAGCGAGGCTAAGGCAACAGCATTCTAGCCCGGCAACAGAAAGAGACTCTGTCTCACAAAAAGAAAAAGAAAAAAAGTGACAGAAAGAAATTATTTTGAGCCATGTTGAAACTTGGACTTGGGGCAAAGACACCAAAGGGGTGAGGATGGGACACAGAACAGCTAAGTGTCTAGAATACAGCCTGTTGAATATGCATCACGCGATTCAGCCCAGAATGTATGATTCAGCCTGGAATGTAGATTGTGAAGGAGCACATAGGGGGAGATAAAGTTAGAGGGCAGCCACGGTTTAATTGGTTTGTTAAAGATTATAAGCTTTAGCCCAAAAGCAAAAGGAATCCTTGAAGGTTTGTTTTTTTTTTAAATTAAATCATAGCTGTGTACATTAATGCAATCATGGGGTACAATGTGCTGGTTTCATATACAATCTGAAATATTTTCATCAAACTGGTTAACATAGCCTTCATGGCATTTTCTTAGTTATTGTGTTAAGACATTTATATTC
>CAUYON010083271.1:0-78482 GCA_963573935.1 Arctocebus calabarensis
TTGCCTCCACCTCCCAAGTAGCTGGGACCACAGGTGCCCACCACAATGCCCGGCCATTTTTTTGGTTGCAGCCATCGTTGTTTGGCGGGCCCGGGCTGGATTCGAACCCGCCAGCTCAGGTGTACATGGCTGGCGCCGTAGCCCGTTGAGCCACAGGAGCCGAGCCACCTCTGCACCTTTCAACAACCACATTTCAGCAGCCCAGCTAGTGGTTATTCCCGTCTACTCTCAATTCCATGACTACAGCACAGTCTAAGGAGAAGCACAGAGGCCATGGGAGTGCACTCTGGTGAGTCACTTCACTTTTCTAGGCCTCAGTTTGTTTATCTATATAATGGTGCTGATATTGATGACTAATGGGGCTGTGATGAGCTCCAAACGGGAAAATACAGTGGGTTCCCCACAGTTGACCACCTGCTGACCTAATTTGCATGGACTGAACACGTACCGTATGTACATATCAGTATAGCAGGCCTAGTTCCTTATGTTGACCACCTCCAAATGTCAACCAGTTTGTTCCAGTCCCTGGAGCGGTCTCACAGGGCATGACTGTTACAGAAATAACTTCAAGTCATACCAAAACTGAAGAACCTCCACAACCATGAAATAATGAATTGTGTAGATTTTCACTTTTGTGGAAGGCAGTGTTTGCCTTCCAATGTCATATCCTGACCCTGTGAGTCACTTCTCTCTCGGCTTGCTGTTCTGAACTCCCATTTGCAGCCATTTGTACATGGACAACATGCCAGGTGTAACTCAATGAATATTTCCTTAAAAAGTTAAGGAAAAAGAATACCGTGTCTCAGTGCCTGTGAATGTGAAAACGCCTCAGCGTATTCGTGTGTTAGTGACGCTTTGCGTGAGTCAGTTGTGCACTGGTGTGAACTTGTCCCCACCAAATGTGTTGGTCAAGTTGGGAATATTAAATTGCGCAAATGGACATAATAGCCAAAACAGTGGAAGGCACAG
The DNA here is from genome assembly GCA_963573935.1 of Arctocebus calabarensis. Taxonomy (NCBI): domain Eukaryota; kingdom Metazoa; phylum Chordata; class Mammalia; order Primates; family Lorisidae; genus Arctocebus; species Arctocebus calabarensis. Next base: position 970 of record CAUYON010083271.1, read on the forward strand.
AAGTGCACTGTCAATAAAATGTTATACATTTTTAGTCTCTGAGTATTAGATCCACGAATTTATAGAGATATTTAGAAACCTGGAACAATCAATTAACTGAAATTTCCCTTCCTGTGACTAATCTTTCAGATGAAGGGGGGTCTCCTCTTTGCCTTTGATGGGACAGTTCTGCTGAACCTGAGACGGAGCTGTGCTCTGAGGGCAGGCAGGGCTGGCTTGCTGCAGAAAGGCAGAGGACTCTCTAGTACTGTGGTTCTCACCCCATAGGCACTGTATTAAAGGGTCGTGGCATTAGGAAGGTTGAGAACCACTGCTGGTGGGTTGTGAGGGTCCTTTCTAGAAGTAGCCGGGAAGTGGGACATCTAGAGGTGCACTGTCCCCATGCACTGGGAGGCCAAGCCTGTCTGGTCTCCAAATAGCCTGAGAGGAGGAAGGATGGGAAGATTGGAGAATGGGGAGAGCTGCGCACCTACCGTGACGAAGACGGAGGCCAGGAGCAGGCCCACGGAGTAGATCAGCCCCCTGCTGTTCAGCCGGATCTGTGGGGGAGGAGGAGCGTTAGTGGCTTCTGGGGGACATCTCTGCGTGGTGCACGCAGCTCCAGCAGCCGAGGCTCCAGGCCTCTCCTCCAGGACGCAGAAACGAGAGAGCTTTGGCAGCTCGTACCTGGGATGTGTGCTTTCTGAGAAACCCGGGGCTGTCAGCCCTGTCCCTCCCTCGCCCTCCCCTCGCCTGCCCCACGCAGCTTCAGCCTCCAGTGTGTGCTTGTGACCCCTGTTACTCAGTTTCCTCACCCCCGGGAGCTCTGCTTCTCAGACTCACGCTGCTATCAGGGCGAATCTCACGACATGGGTGATGAGCACATGCAAATGAGCATCTGTCCCCGTGGCATCAGAACGTCTACGCCCTCCCCCTGACTCGGCGGGAAGAGGTGGATGGGACAAGCTGTCTGCAGAATGCGAGGAAAGAAGGGGGGAAATTAAAACTCCGTCTCTGACCTTGGTGAATTGGAGATCTGCTCTTGGGGGTTGTTTTTCACAGCACTGTAATGGGACTAACAGACTTCAATGAGAGAGAGAACTCTTGGAATTTTTGGAATTTCTCGAGGACAGCTATGCCTGGCAGAACTTTCTATGATAAAGGAAACATTTTCATCTGTGTTGTCCAATAGAGTAGCCATTAGACACATGCAGCTGGAATAAAGTTTTAATCTTGTTTATCTTTAATTCAATTTGCATTGAAAGAGTCACACGCGATTAGTGGCCACAGCATCTGGCAGAGCAGGTAGAGAGGACCAAGGGGGTGACTTGGCTGACAAGGGTCAGAGTTTCTGCCACAGTATAGAGAAGGTGCCGTTGGGGTCTTCGAGGAAGGTGGTGAGGCTGTTGTCCTGAAACAGAAGGATGCCTTGGAGCAGCAGGGTGGTCCTGGGGTCAGTTGCACCAGCAGGAACAGTGGCAGCAGCAGCGCTTGGGGACTTGTTAGAATCTCAGGCCCCACTCAGACCTCCTGGATCAGAAACTCTGGAGCAGGGATGATGGAGTTATGCTTTGATTCCAGGGAATTCTGTTGCATAGGCAGAACCACTGATGTAGAGAAAGTGCCAGGCCTAAATCCACCTCTGATCTCCAAAGGTTCTGAGGATGGGACCTCGGCATTCATTCTCCCCAAATTATCTTGGAAACTCGTGTGCATCCAGGTTTGAGGACTGCCACCCACAACCAGTAAACACTGTTCTGCAAGGAGTGAAAAGGAAAAGGGAAAGTGAAGTTTCTTATTGTTTTCATCAGACAACCACGTGGTGATGATTAGTTGGCGTGGCCTTGGCCCTTCTTGCCGAAATCTCATCAGTTCACTGCCAGGATGTGTGTGGGACCGTGGAGGTGTCTCTGCTGATAGGCATGCCAAGTTCATCTGATCTGGTCACATCGCACTAAGCAGTGACCTGTCACAGAGGGACTGAGCTGGACCTTTTCCCTGTGACTCACAATCCCTGGGAGTCAACCAGCTGCAGTTCCCCCGCTGGGAAATGGTTCTTAACTGCCAAGGGCTCATGCCATCTTTCTGTGACAGTAAAGGAACAGGTCGACCTGGTTCATCAGGGCAGAAAAAGGATGTATCAGCCCCGTCTCAACCCAGCTGAGAGCTGAACTTCATGCACCCTCCATGTGGGTGTGGATAGAGTCTCCTCTGTCATCAGTTGGTACAGAGACGCCAGCGCTCGGCAGTGCGTCACACACACTATGTATGTGTCCACACTGCCCCTGTGGGGCTCACGCGTCCTGCCCTGGGTCACAGGGCGAGTGGGGAGCACAATGATGGCTGAGAGCCTCAGAGGCTGTTCTTGATTGCCAGGTCTTTGGGTCAAACCTGAAACTGCGAAGAAATCCTATTGAATTGTTCATGTTCTTCTCCGCGATGCACTTCAGCCTAGCTTGCCCTTTGAGCTCCAGGGTTGAATCCTTGTCAGGAACGGGCATGCAGTATGGAGATTTCTCGCTCGTAAGAAGCCAAGAGGTGGCGAGAGCAAAGCTCCACGCAGGAGAATTCTCTTTGGCCGTGCGTTTTCAGAATGAATCGGGTTAAACCAAGGTGTTTGAACCTACTCTTCCTGTGTTCACATTAAATCTCAAAGAACAGTGCTCTGAAAATCTAAAAAGATGGAGACGGGCAACTCTCCTGTTCTCCACTTTCTCACCTCTGCAGCCTTTCTTGGCGGTGAGCTGCTCTGTGCTGCTCGGGCTGTCTTGGCGTTCAAAGCCTACGTCTTTCCTCCTCGCCCTCGGAACCTCGCACTTCGCACGGGCACGGCGGTCAGGAATTAGGGCTCCTTCTGTTGCCTTCTGGTCTAGTGAGAACATCTCCCCACGCTGGAGACCCAGGATGGTTTGCTGCAGGGGTTGGAAAGCTACAACCCACAGACCAAATCTTGCCAATTGCTTCTTTTTTAAAAATATAATTGTATCAGAATTCAGCTCATCCGTGTGTATGTCTGTGGCTATTTTCACATGGCCACAGCCAAGTTGAATAGTTTTGACAGAGACTGTGTGGCCCATAGTGCTTCCAATGCTTCCTCTCTGGCCCTCCTCCCACGTAGGGCACATGCTGCGGCCCTGGCTTCCCGGGGGCAGAGTCCCCGCTTGTCATCCACTCGCTGTGTAGTCATGGACAAGTGAGCCTTGGTTTTCTGTTGTGTAAAATGGGGATAATTCAGTTCCTGTGTTACAGGTGTTTTTGCAGATTCCCTGAATTAATCCATGTGAGAACTCTGGAACAGGGCCTGGGGTGTGAGCCTTTATTTCCCACCCACTGGGTGAGCTGCTGGGCCCACCTCCCTGGCAGTTGTATTTATAAACTCAGCCCTGGTCACTCCCTGGATTACAGACACCACAAGGCCAGGGCCCACACCTGACTATACCCTGGCACGGGGCTGGGCCCACACCTCATGACTAATGTGTCTGACTACGCTGGGGTCTCATTTTGAGCATGGTTTCCAAGCAGACCCGTGTTTCTGTGAGGCTGCAGGGACTGGTCAGAGAGGCTGGAAGCAGAAGAGACCCTGGAAGCCACTTTCTGGCTAACGTTCCACAAGCAATGTGATCTCTGGCCAACATCCTCTGTCTCTCTTCCTCACTCCTATTGACTTTGTATATGTGGGTATAGTCTTCTCTTACCTACCGTGAAAGTTTTCATACATTCAGAAAAGTTAAAATCATTACAGCACCTTATTTTGTAATGAACTTCAAAGCAGGCCTCAGAGACGGGTCTGGGCACACTCAGCACCCCTGCCTGCATCTCTGAGCGGAGGCTAGTTGCAGTCCATGGGTCTTTTACTCCTTAATGTACCCTTACGTGGTGAAATCCACAAATCAGAATTTCACCATTCAATGGGTTCTGAGAAATGCATAAGCCCGTGTAACCCAAACTCCTATCCTGACACAGATTACCTCCATCATTCCAGAAAGTTCTCTCATGCCCCCTGGCCACCTTGCCCAGAGGCAGCCACTGCTCTAAGTTTCTCCACCGTAGGTGTTCAGCCATGCCAGCACTTCACAGAAAGGAATCCTATGAGGTGTTGGAGTCTGTGCCAACCTTCTGTTACTCAGTACCGTTTTTAAAGATTCCTTCATGGTTTTCATTACACCAATGGCTCATTTGTTCTTGTAACAGTATAAACATACCGTGGTGTGTTTAATTTTTCTCCTGTTGGTGGACAGCTGGACTACTGCCAGTTTAAGCCTGTTAATGCGTACTGCTTCTATAATTCAAAAACAAAACGGGAAGAGGCTACTGTGGCCCTTCCTCTGAGAGAGGACAGCTGGGAATGAGGTGGCCTCATGCCATTCTTGCACATCCTGCAGGAATGGCCCCTCTCTGTAGCCGGGCACTTGGAGCCCTCTCCAAACGGGAGCAATTTGCGTTTCCCACCTTAGCACGCTCCTGCCTCCCTTTTGAGACCTTCTGTCCAGCCAGGTGGGGTCTCCACCTCTTCCCCACCTTCACTGTGCTCTACTCCTGCCCTAAGTCCATTCGCCTCTCCCAAGTTCATTACTGTCCATCCAGTACTGATCTTGTTCTGCCCATGCCAGGAGTGCGTCCTTACCTCCCCAGTTCAAGTGCTCTGAGGGCAGAGCCTGGGTCTTGAGTTTTCTCCCAGCACCTGCTTCCCCCGACCTCCACTCTGCACTCTGTATGTTTCAATGGGCATCTTCTGGGGCACACATATACTTCCATGTGTGACATGCATGTTGGGGAGCAGGCTGGGGAGCAAAGGGCACAAGTGGAGAGTGACTGGGGGGACACAGTGTGTCAAGGGATAGATCAAAGCTGATCCTTGCAAGTAACAAAGTAAGAGGCACCAATTTTCTTTGTAAATCGAAGCATCATTTGCACAGAGTAAAATGCACAGATCTTAAGTGTACTTACTCTGGGATGAATTTTGATAAATGCACATATTCATATAACCCACACCTCATTGAAAACACAGAAAGTTCCATCATCCTAGTAACTTTCTGTAAGGGCAGCAAAACTACTTCCATGGGACGTGCTAAGCCAGACAACAGCACCAAGCCCTTCTCATTTCTGGGTGAGCCTGGAAGAAGCCTTGGAGTTCCAACCATGCACAGTGTTGAGCTAAACTGTCTCCTCCTTCCCTCCCTCACAGATGCAAGAAACATGACACGCAAGTGCAGAAAATCTTCACGGCAATGCCCAGCGGACAGCATGGGAGGCGCATCTGAGACAGTTCAGTCCTGACATTTGATGCTGTTTTTGTCTCTTGCCTCCACAAGTATGCGTCTTCATTCCCCAATTCCCTCTTGGCAGCCATTGCAGAGGAAACAGAAAGTTGGCCACTTCCAAAGTCAACAGGAACTTGGCCCACGAGGCATGTATATTTTTTAGTACGAACACACACACAGAGACCCACTCGTACCAAGTTTCATGCACACATGCTGTTCATAAAACAGTTTTCCAAATCTTACCGCAGTTGGCGATCGAATACCCCCAACCCTAAAAGGATTCTGATTTTCCTCATACTAAGTTTAAAATCTCTCTGTGGTTTGAGGTCAGCTCAACCCAACCAATGAATTCTTTCAGGAAAAATGAGAAGTCCCTGGATCTTTGCTAATTTATTTATAACTTGGAACATATGTTTCGTGTCATTTTGCATTTTCTCGCTACATGACAGTGTGTTCCGTTGTAGCAGCGACTGCACGAGGTGACTGGGGTGGGTTTTGTTCTCCCCATCTGCAGATGAGAAAACTGAGGCCCAGAGAGGTTACAGCACTTAGTCAAGGCCATGCAACTGGTGAAGGGTCGAGTCTATGCTTCAAGTTGGACTTTGGACTCTAAATTCTCCACTCCTCATTGTGCTCTGCCAGGCACAGGAGGAAAGCCAGGGCCTTCCTCTTCACCAGCTAGGAGCCTCAGAACCCCACCAGGGCTCTTTCTGCCTGGCATTTCCGTGAGAGTCCTGAGTGACTTGTAAGAACCCCAGACGCCACTGTAGCAGATGCTATTGGTACCCTATCCGTGTACCCTCAACTTTGACGTTTTACCATCTTGGGGGGTTGCTCGGTGCCTCCCAACCTCCAATACCTGCATCTGTGTCTGGGGGCTTATTCCTGAACTGTGGAGGTGCCAGGAAACCAATAACCTACCTGGAAGCTGTTCTACCCATGACTCTGAGGAGGGTGTATAAACACTCCAGCTTCCTCGCTCAGGACAGGGTCCTCCTTAGACGAGGGCTCTACCATGTCCCTCTGGCACTCAGCTCTACTTGACACAGGGGTCATGGGCTTGCTGGCACATAATGCTTTTCATAAAACGTTTCTCTGAATCTCCTCTCACTTTCCTACTCTGATACCAGAGTTTCCTGCTCCCCCTGAATAAACCTGCCTTAAATTCTTGTCTCAGGGTTGAATAGTTTTGAGGGACCTAAGCTACAATAAGCAGAGACACTGATTCAGCTTTCCAGGTAAGCCCTTACTTGGGAGGATTTGCAAGGACACTTCCTTCTGCTGACGTCAACAATTTCACAAACAGAATCTGAAACCCAATAGTCAAAACTTAAGGGGATTGGGTGGTGTTACTGCAGCTCCCAGCAAGTCCATTAGAGCAACTTCAAGAAGACTCAATCATTAAAATGTTGCCAAACCATCCCTAAGTTATCTGTCCAGGCCCTGTGGGAACAACATGTAGATGGGCCCTGGCAGTGGCATTGGGACTTATGCTGATCTCTGTGTGTAAATACTCCCACCGAGGCTGATTACAAACTGCCAACGTGATGTCACTGGAGGCGGAGCTAGGAAGGGCTTCCTATGACTTCCCTTGAGGCTGTCCCAGCTCCCTTAGCACCCACGGTCCCTGCGGCTTGGGGAAGGGATTTTGAAAAGAAGGAAGAGTGGTCTCGCAGATGGAGCAGTGCTGAGTACCTGATTTGGAACCTGGATTGTGGAAACAGTTGCTAAAAAAGTTAGGAAGGTGTGGGAGACATCAAGAACTTAAATAAGGTAAGAAAAGGAAGGTCATTGATTCATTACAGAAGCCCTCTGCTGAGTGCTGCGGAGTAAGAGGTAAATGAGGCACAGACCCTGTCTTCAGTCGGAAAGTTAGGGGGAAAAACACATATCAGAGATTACACCCCACGTTATCATTGAGGTGCTGCATTTGGTGGAGTGGCTTCTTGGAGAAGGTGGTGTTTGGCTGACAGAGCAGGTCCCAGAAGAAGGACCTTGAACAACGTCTGATACACCTGGATGTTCCATCTTTGAAACCTGACTCCATGGCCCCACTTTCTTTTGATTCTCCCCTCTCCTCAGTCTCTTTCAGTGAGCTCTATCCAACATCAGGATATATTGTGGTGTCTCTTCTCTCTTCATCTACGTTTACCATATTAATGCCATTGACTCCAAGGTCCACACCTGCAGCTGAGAACTTGCCTCTGAGCTTCAGAACGATTTATTCCACTACCCACTTGACATCGGCATCGTCAAACATATCAAATTCAATCTGTCTTAAAATGGAACTTGAAATTTCATCTTAAATGTGTTCCCCTTCCCCAACTCTCTGTCAACACAATACACTTAGTTGCCCAAGCAAAGAGCCAAAGTTACCTTCCATTTTTCTCTTTCCCTTATCCCTCCATGCATCTGTAAGAAAATCTTATCACTTCTTCCTTTAAGAAGAATCGCTCTTTGTCATCAGTACCCTGATTTCTTCCTTCTTCCTTTCTTGCCTTCTAATGCGGTTCCAAACAACATCAATTATAAACTTAAAATCTGAAGTAAATCATGCTGTTACCTTGCTAAAATCCTCAATGGATTGGCCAGGCCCCGTGTCTCCCGACTCACCTCATCATCAACATTACGGGCCAATGTTAAATCCACTGCCAGGCACTGTTCCCTCTTTTTCTGTAGACTCTGGCTTTAGCTTTCCCCCCTTCTCCAGCCTCCGAGCTGCCACTGAGGCAGCGTGCTGGTCTCACTTCCTCCCCCCTGCTTTGGGGTGCTACGTCCACACGCTTCCCATAGCCTCGCGGGGCGGGCTGATGTGTTTTCCTGGCCCCTGACTTTGGACTTGGCTATGTGATATGCTTTGGCCCACATGATATTAGCGGACCTGTCACAAGCACAAGTTTGAAATGTGCTTGCATAGTTGAGCACGTCCTTTTGTCCTGCTTTTCGTCAAGAGGAGAATGTGTCTCCGGAAGCCTGTGGTCCAAAGAGGATGAGACGCACATGGGCAGCCTTAGCTAAAGCCTGCAGCTAAGCCCAGGCCAGCTACACTCTCGTCAGGTCACAGAGGCACGAGCGAGGACTGGGCGCTCATGGACACACGCTACTGAGCTTGCGGGCGTTTTGTTACTCTGCATGATGGTAGCAAGAGGTAAGGGAGACAACTGCCCGAATCCGAGTTGCCTTATTTTCTCCTTCCTGAAAATGCCTCATAGCTGGTCCTGCTGCCAACAGTCTTGCTGGGCTCCAACCCTTTCTCCATGGAGTTGTCAAAACCTTCTTTCTAAATGCAAATGTGCCCACACTCCCCCTCTCATGCACCCTTCACTCTTTCCATCACTATGCTCTTTTCCATGTGGCCTCTCTCTGTCTTCATCTAGCCAAACACCACCATTAATGCAACTCAGCTCTTTATTCTCCACTCTCGACCCCTCTTACCCTTACCCAGGGGCAGCCCTTGGGTCCCTCAGGGTAACAAGCTTTCCGTATCTTGGTCTTGTACAGGCTGTTAATTCTGCTCAGAAAATGCCTTCTCATCCCTCCTTACCTGTTAGTCCCGGTACCCTCAGATTCTCACAGGTGTCCCTTCCTCAGCAGGTTCCCCAAACACTGACACATGTTAGCACCACCCTGACAAGCCCTTCGGAGAGCAGGGGCCACACTTGCTTTGCAATTGCTGTGTCCAGTGGTCCCAGGAGCATAGGATTGTCCTTTCTTGCTCACTGCCGCATCTCCAGTGATCACTAGCTCAGCACACAGTAGGCATCAATTAATTCTCGGTCAAAGCAAGAATAAACCGGGCAGAAGGTACGGGGGGAGAATGTTTCTGGCCAGCTCTTCTTTTTAATCTCTGTAGACTTGAGTCAGGTGGGCTTTGGCTTGGAAAGAGAGAGAGATAAGCTTTCTCCCTTCACTGCATTTCAGATTTAGTTTACATTTCTAAGCCTTAGCTCAGAAATAGGACTTTTTCTCTGGCTTCCTGGAGCCTGTCTGGTGAGTGTTTTATTTCTGTTAAAGCGTGTGGCACAGACGTTCATCACCATAATGGGACAAGAAGTGCTCATTTTCCAAACTTTGACTTTTAGAAATATTTCTTATTGGGGGCACTTAGGTAGCTGGCTGGCTTCTCAGTAAGCCACAAAGTGCTAGGAAGTGTCAACGTCTATAAAACTGCATCCATTTCTCACTGCCAAATGCTCGAACCTAATGCCTCCACAAAACAGCTGTCATGATGGCAATTATCTGATAATTACGACTTAGAAATCCCATCTAGATGAGAAGGAAAAATGGCTTCAGAATTGTTGGCAGGTCCCTCAGGAGGTTGGAAGAGGCCATTAAAACCACACAGGCTGTTGGGTTCTGATGTTAGGAGCAGTAAGGTGGCACGGGATTACGGCCACACGAAGTGGAGGGCGACCCCGGAGTGTCCTCTCAGAAATGAAGCCTCTCCTGCGGGGAGATGAGGGCAGATCAAAGTGCTCCCAGCAAATAAGCCCTAAATTTGCTTTTCCAGGAACCTGGAACTATTTTTCCATATAACACCTGCATCTCAGCACAAAGCTGCACAGTGCTGCCCCCGTGTGGCCGGGCTGAGCACCTGCCCACCTGAAGGCACCTGGGGACAGCCAGGGAGGGACCCGAGACCGAATGAGGGGTGATTCTCAGTCTCTGACAGGGACCCACTGTGGAAATAGCACTCAGCTGGGCCCAGGGTGGTGAGGATGGGAGGAGCCCTTGTCACGACTGGGGTACGTGTAGAGTAGGAAACCAGGGCCAGGAATTCTCTCCCGTTCTGGTTTCTCCTCTCTTAATACATAGTTGAAGAGGCCACCTGAGCCTTCAAAGCAGAACTTGTTCTCTCTCTTAGCAAAGAATCAACCTAAGTCATGCATCCAGTCTTAAGCCTTGCCACGCCTGGCGGTAACCCCGAGCCGTGCGAGGTGCCCTGTGGCACCATTCGCTTTTAGCAACAGTTGTCAGAGCTTTGAGGAGGGAAGGCAATTTCCTTATCGCCTCTCTGCCTTTTTCTGGCTGTGTGTGATTTAGTCTCTGGGTCTTGTTCTCCTGATCTGCAGATGGGGGTTAGAACTACACTCCACGTGTCATGAAGCCTGAACCCCCGGCCGGCCTTGGTGGCGGGGTGTGACACCTGCTCCCCTCACCCTGAGTGCCCCGCCTGCCTTCATTCTGGACACCGACTGCCTCGGGGCCTTTGCTCTTGCAGCCCCTTAGAATTCTCCGCTGCCTTCCACCACACGCCCGACTCCTCCCACAGCTGGGTCTTTCCTGTCACTCAAGACTCAGCACAGAACTTAGTCTCCGTCCAATGGCTGCAGAGTGACACGTGTGCCCGCTCTCAATGTCACCCTCTCTCAGATCTTCACAAGACTTTTGCTCTGGGAAGCTGGGGCACTCGTGTTCACTAATTCACTGCCATGCTGTGTGTCTCCCCCTTCCACGCGGGCTCATCACAGGTGCACGGTAGGCACCAGTTGAAGGAATAGGCCTTTCCTCACTCACTGGCTGTGAGGAGGAGATGAGACCACGTGTATACAGTGTCCCCGCAGCACCCGGGCACAGCAGGTGCTCAGTGACAGCTCTCCTTGCTGAGCTGTCTTCCCCGCTCTCTTACCAGGTCAACCCACTGTTGCATTCTGCTCGGTTCACATGTCTTCTTCCCCAGGAAGTTGACGCTGAAGGGAAGTTAGGACCTACCCACCCATCCATCCATCCATTCCTGCAATCAACAAATATTTACTGATCATGCTGCAGGGGGCAGGCACTGTGCTCAGCACAGAAGAAAGAATAAATGCCTCAGACTGACATGGTTCCTGCCCTAGGGAGGTCTCCTTTCTAGGGGGAGACTCAGATGAAGAGATAGAGGACAGGCTTGGGAGTATGAGGCAGTCTGTTTACAGACGGCCATTTTTCCGGAACTCATGGCTGCTTGGCAAACCAAAAAGCCCGGTACAGGTGTGTCAAATACTGTGTTACTCATTTGGTCTGACAGTACTAGTCAAGGAGGCAGAGTCTGCACCAGCAAAGGTTTCTGGAAAATTAAAGTCTACCTCTCTATAGACTTCTATTTTCATACTGAAAATATTTCAGTATGAAATATGTCATAAACTTGATGGCATTCTGGAGGATATGAGATGCAACTTAACCTTTTCTTGGTGACCCAGGATCACCACTGTGAATACAAATTATTTAATTGAGCTGAAGCCTGGCAAAGCTTTCAGGAGCTTTTGATGTACAAAGGGATTATTTACTGCTACAGTTGAGGAAATAGAATTTGTTTTCTTTTTAAATACGTAAAACATTCTGCTTTGTGCAGGATGGCACCTACTGCACGTGGGTGGCAGACACAAAGGGGCGAGGCCTTCAACTCAGACTGTAGCCACAGAGAGGTGACACGTGGTAAATGACCCCAAACAAAGTGGGAAGGCCGGCGGGCCAGCAGGGATGTGGACAAGAGATTACGTGTGTGCGGCTGTATCTGCGTAGCACTTAGGATGGGAGGCTCTAGCACCTGGAGCTTTTTTGCTCTGGGGAATTTGGTTCAAGGGAGCTTGCCGACTGTCCTCTCAAGAAAGAAGAGCAACTCTCTGAGTGAGCAACGCAGAAAGCAACCTTTTACAGCAGGCCACTGTAAAATGTGGGACCAGGGTCTGGTTTTGTGGTTCCCCCACCCCAGATTCAGTTCACCTGACTGACTTGCCGATGTTTCTTGCCCATTTATGTTCTGACTCAGGATGGAAACTTCCAAAAGAGAGTTAGTGCTACTTATGAAATGCAGGGTTCAGAATACACAGCTTTAACAAAAATACAATCACAGCTTCCTAATGGTTCTTAAGTTGCGAATATCACTGACAAATAAGTTCATCAGAAATTTTTCTGTCGAATTTTTACAGCTCAAAATGAAACTGCCTTTTAAACAAAAGATGCTGAAACAACTAGATAACCATATGCCAAAGAGTGGGCTTGGATCTCTGCCTCACACCATCTATCAAATGAAATTGCCTTGAACTTCCTGGGGTTTACAAACTGGCTATTGAGCACATTATTGAATTTCTGCTTTCAGAAGAAAGGTCTGCATCGGATGCTGGCATCCCTGGAATAAAATACAGATCCCTTTTGCACTGGTTATTGAAACAGAAGCATTGGGATGAAAATGCAGCATCACACAGCAATCCCTCACAGGTGTCTGACCTTTCTTTCCTCTGCTCAACAACAGAAGTGTTGTCTTGGGTCACACAATCAATAACTGGACACTAATGAAAGTTAGTTAGCAGGGGAAGAAGAGGCCCCTGCATACTTTTTGTTATAGCTGACACATGTAAGCAAAAAAATCAGCATGTGGCCGAAGAGCCCTGCTCTAGAGCCTTCCAACCCCAAACTTCCCCCGCGAGGGCTTTCTCGTGTGCCCTGGCTGTTGATCATAAACCAGAGTCGTTTTTTCTTCTGCATTTCCCCCTCACTTAATGTGGCTCTTGTACAATTCCAGCAGAATGACCAGAGAGACCTCATTATGTCATCTTCAGATGAAAACCATGGATTTGGGCTAAACATCTAACAGTCCCTGGATTTTTGTCTTCCTGATGTCACCCTGTTGGTGGCCATCTGGCGAGCCGAAAGGGTGTGTTTGCAGAGCTGCGGGAATTACTGATAGGAGAAGAATGTTTGATTTCCCGTTCTCTAAAGTGTTAGGAGAACGTCAGAAGAAAAGGAAAGGAGAGCCGATCACGGGGACGTTTACTATCCCCCTGATGGGGTTGGAGCCTGAGGCCCGACAGCCACGTTCGGTCAGAGATCTCAGAGTGGGCCAGAGGAGGAAGGGCACTTCCGGGGAGTGCTGGCTGTGTTCCTGAGACTCTGGTTTCACCTTCTATGACTATACTCCGTAATTCCAGTAAAATAAAAAAAGAAGCATAAAGAGTCTTAAGGACGTGAAAAGGATTCTCATCCCCTGCTCCTGCCTGTCCAGCCCTCTCTGGAAAGTGTCACTGTGGTAACAGTTTATTATTCAGGTTATTTGGAGCCCGGTTTCTTCCCTTCTTTTTGCTGCCGGCTTTTCAGGCACTGTCCTAGTCTTCAAAAGAGGAGGCAAAAAGCAGTGGCAATTCAGAGAGGTCTGATTTTTACCTCCTCGATAAGAGGTAAGTGGGAGGGTGGAGCAGAGGAAGAGACCAGGTAGACTGTCCCTGAACTCAGGACAGCTGTGCCCCTGGCCCTGTGCGGGGTTCAGGAGCGTCCAGAGCGTGACATGCAGGCTTGACCTGGAGCTGAATGCAAGAAGATGGAGAGAGGGAACAAGCAAGCTCCTTCTCCACCTTTAGCTCATGGTCAGTCCTCAAAAATAAATATTGGGCTCAGCCCCTGTGGCTCACCTGGCTAAGGCACCAGCCACATACACCTGAGCTGGAGGGTTTGAATCCAGCCCGGGCCACCAAACAACAATGACGGTGCAACCAAAAAATGGCTGGGCGTCGTGGTGGGCGCCTGTAGTTTCAGCTACTTGGGAGGCGGAGGCAAGAGACTCGCTTGAGCCCAGGAATTGGAGGTTGCTGTGAGCTGTGATGCCACAGTACTCTACCCAGGGTGACCGCTTGAGGCTCTGTCTCAAAAACAATAACAACAACAAAAAAGAAACCCCAAAATAAACATTGAACCAATGTTTTTAAAGTAAAAATATGGGGCCAGGTGCAGTGGCTCACACCTATAATCCCAGCACTCTGGGAGGCCCAGGCAGGTGGATTACTTGAGCTCAAGACTTCAAGACCAGCCTGAGCAAGAGTGAGATCCCCATCTCTACTAAAAATAGCCAGGCATTGTGGTGGGCACCTGTTGCCCAGCTACTCAGGAGGCTGAGGCAAGAGATTCGCATAAGCCCAGGAGTTTGAGGTTGCTGTGAACTGTGATGCCATGGCACTCTAGACTGGGCAACAGAGTGCGACTCTGTCTCGAATAAATACATAAATACAAGTATGTTTTATAGGCACCAAATTAAGAGGCCACTCATGCCCCAATGTCTCAGCCAAGGCCTGAAGTGTCCCTCTAACTCATGAGAGGTAAGCTGCTACAGACGCCATCAACGCCCTAACCGGTATTCCCTGTGCTCAACATGTTCTGTGCTGCGCAGGTGTGCGCGCTCATGCCTGCCACGTGCGGAGAGGGAGACGAGGTTTCCTGTGGTCTGGAGACGAGGGTGTTGTGAAGCTGCCCTGAAAACCCAGGAATGAATTTGGGCAAATTAAAATGTAAGAAATACTGTCATTTTGAAAAGCAATTTTCCTATAACACTTCCAACATGGAGAAAAATTATCTAAAGAAATAATTTGAAATGTAGATCCTGATTTATGTACAACTTACAAACCTACAGATTAATGTACAGAGATACCTGAGGCGTCCTTATTTGGCACAGTGAGAATTCTGAAGCAACATGAGTGTTCAGGAGCTGAAACATGATGGAGTGAATTTTGGAACATCCATTTACTGCCCATTAGGCCACTTGAAGGTGATGTGTCTAATGAAATTTTAAGGAAAACATGTTTGATATAATAAGAAGTATAAAAAGCCATGAGCAAAATTGTCTGTGTAGAATGATCTGAGCTATACAGAATAAGCCAGGGGGGAAAAGGTGTTGAAACGTTAACAGTAGTTATCTATAGATTAGAATGTGGACGATTTTTATTTTATTCTCTAAAGCTGCGGTGCCCAGAGGTAGCCATAAGCCACATGTGGCTATAGGCATATAAATTTAAATTAATTAAAACTAAATAACATTTAAAAATTCAAATCTTCACTGTCAGCAGCCATAGATGAAGCGTTTGCAAGTGACGTATGGCTGGTGGCCGTGATACTAGACAGCTACGGCAACAGAACATTTCTATCATTACAGAAAGTTCTATTGGGCAGCCACAGCTCCAGAGTTTCCTGTACTTTTCTATAAATTACATGAGTCATTTTAATGATAAGAAGAAAATGAAAAGGAAAGGTTCACATCAGCCAGTTGGAAAAAAAAAAAACTCAAGAGATTCTTTTAGCACGGGTAAAACAGAATCTAAGTAACTTATATTTAAGGAAGCAATAAGACAGCTTTACCCACGATCAGTAATTTGCTCTCAGTTTGAGTATAGAAAAAATGTGCTATCAAAGGGGGAACGCCCACATGTTGCCCAGAAAAAGGAGCAGGAAGAGCCAGGCCTGGTGCACGAGGGTCGCACATGGTCAGCAGCTCAGCCTGGGGCTCTGGCCGGCCTGGCAGAGAGACGGACCCCACGGCATGGGCGGGCGCATCAGACCAGGACACCTCAACAGCACCCGTGAAACCTTATCAGGAAAATCCTGCTTGTGGCTAATTTTCTCTGCAGAAAAGCCACACAGCAGAGGCAGCTGGTGGGCGCCGTGGTTTGCCTCCCTTGTCCTTCCTGGGCGCGCAGCTCGCTCGGATACTTCTTGCATCTAAGTGGGTACATGTGCCTTATCTGGACAGTCAGATAGGGACAGATGGGACAGATCCACGTCCAGGCCTCATCAAAAACGCCCTACACAACCCTCCATGCCCTGGCTTTCTCTGCTGTCTTTGTGGGTGGAGGCGGAGGACTCGGTGACGGCAGAGCCCCACGGGGCTGCGCCTCAGTGTCCGAGCTGCTGCCGGAAGCGTCCATGGGAGATGCAGAATGGGCACATCTGCAGTGGAACTTGAGTAAAAAGAGCAAACCCCATCCGGCCACCCCAGCGAGATCCGTGGTTGTTTGTAATACAGCTGAACCTCTGTACGTCGACCAGCCAGGGGATTGTAACAAACTGGTCAATGTGAGGAACTCGGCCTCCTGTGCTGACGTGCGCATGTCCGGTTACTGAAAATCAGGTCAACTTAAGGAAGTGGTCAGTGTAGGGGGGTCAGCTATGGAGGCTCTACTCTAGAGCGTTATAGCTAGCAATACTTATTCTGACGAAGTAATAATTTGCCTTTCCGTGGGAGAGGCATAAATGCAGAAGGTGTGGCCATTTAATCCTTGCGTGTTGGAGCCTGAACCATGATCGACTCTTGGCCGATCCTGAGCCTGTGGCCCTTGGAACTTTTCTGATTGATGATGTTGTGTATGCCGGAAGCACTAGGACACGCGGTGCCACTTGTCAGGATGGTCTGCAAACTTTCTGACGTTTGTCTGCTGTCTGTGCCGGTGCTGAGCCTCGGCCATCACTGCTGCTCCTGTATCGCGAAGGTGCCTACCTGATCGGCCTTCCCTAGAAGCCTCAGATTTCAGTGGACTTCCCTGCACAGCTGTCTCACACATGTCCCCACACTCACTGCTAGGGAGAGCATGTCCTGTGTGAGCTGAGAGGGAAGGGACTGACGGCCTGCGCCTGACCGCCCCGCCCTTCTCCTGATGCTGCCCATCCTCCCGCTGCTTTTGCTTCACAGCCTTGGCAGTGATAAACCTTAGCCACGAATATAATCTTCTATTGAGTCCTGTGAGTGCTCCTGGTGAATCACCGAATTTGAGGATGGTCATAGGACCCCCACAATAACTCCCATGTAAGGTTTTTCTTCAAAAATATACAGAACGAACCATCCAAAGTTGGTATGCTTTCCACCCGGACCTTATGTATCTTACCATTTGTTACTGACATCTGCTGATGCTCTAGCCTAGATGTTGAGCTCTTGTGAGTTTGGTTAATGTGAGTCCATTTATAAGGGCCTGAGGGATAAAAGTGTCACTCTCTGACCTGCAGAACTCTGGAAGGTTATTTGGAGTCCCATGACAATCCAGTGGATGCCACCCTTTCCGTGGCAATCTGGATGACAGCTCTTCTGTCTCTCTTACATGCAGCACTTAACTGATAGACAAATCAAACACAAGCACACTAGAGCAAAGCCCGCAAACTACGACCAGTGGGCCCGAGCCTGCCCCCCGACTGTTTCCGCACTACCTGTGAGTGGAGAATGGTTGTCACATTTTTAAATGGTTGCAAAAAATTAAAAGAAACACAATGTATCATGACAAGTAAAAATTGTATGAAATTTGCAATTTAGTTTCAGTAAATAAGGTTGTATTGAAACAGCCACACACCCATTTGGTTATTATTGTGTGAGCCTGCTTTCCTGCCACGATGGCAGAGTGCGATGGCTGTGACCAAAATGCCCTGTCCCTCAAAGCCTGAAATATTTACTATCAGGCCTCAGACAGAAAAGGTTTGCTGACCCCTGCTCTGGAGTTCTGAATGTTCCCCCAAGCCTGACTTAGGAAGGTCCCAGACAAGGAGAATGTGCCTCCCTCACCGTTACGATTCCTGCACCTCCTCCACTGCCCTGACACAAACACCAGTGGCCAAAGCCATTACGTAAGGAGTCGAGGTCACCCAGGATTTAAGCAGTTACGGAGAAATCCACTTACGTAAGATCCGTAGTCCACAGCCAGGGTCTGCAGAGCCCAGGGGAGACCCAGGCCGATCAGGATGTCGAACACGTTGCTCCCAATGGAGTTGGACACGGCCATGTCCCCCATCCCTGCAGGGACAGGAGGTCACTCATGTGAGAGGGCTGGTCCCAGGGAGTGCAGGGCCTCCTGCGAGACTCCCAAGCCTTTGTTTGGTCTGACAGCCAGAGAGCAGTTCTGCTGGCTCTCATCTCTGGTTCTCTGCCAGGTCCTTACTGATGTAAAGAATGAAGGTGATTGTAAAACACAGAAATACACCTTCTATTGAATTGCTGGCCTTTACTTCACATGTGATCCCCGATTAAATGTAAATATGATTCCAAAGATTCTGGAGGCTTTGAGGCATCCTCATAGGAAGGAAATGAATTCATCAGCTGGACGAGCCCCGGAGCTCAGGAGCCCATGCTCCAGCAGCTCTGCACACTAGTCATTGAGAACTAGTATACAAATAAGGTAATGGGTGGCACTTTGTTGAGGATTTCTAGAGGACACGGTGCTGAGTTTTGTAGCTACACAACATGTTTGTTTAAGCAGAACAACCTCCATGAATCTGTGAGTGCTGGGGAAGGGTACCCACCTGCCTCTGGGGCGTCCATCTGGGAAGGTGACCCGTGAACTTGGTTTTGAAAGAGGAAAGGATCTGTATGCACTGAAAACTGACCTCACCGACTGTCACTTTGAGGGGTGCTGGAGCTGAGCAAGCCTTAGGCATGGGGTCTCTCCTTTCTAAGCCTCACTTTCCTTATCCACAGAATGACATGGCAGAGAGCAGTTATTTAAATGAAATAAGATAACACACCTAATAAATCAGTATATTCATTACTTCTTTTAATAATAGACGGATGGTAATACAACCTCCAGAAAGGGCTGTGAGCACTACCTAGGAAATATCTCTGCCTTCTTCAAGGGCGGGACTTCTGGCTGGCTTTTCTATTCTGATCCCAGGAGGCCTTTCGAGCAACATGGTATTGAAGTCACCTGTCTCTCCTTCCGAGCCCTGTTAATTGCCAAGTGGATCTCCTAGGCAGAGGGGCCTGTCTTCTTTCCTTCCTCCCTTCCTCCTTCCTCCCAACCCCTCTTGCCACTGGAATTCCTACCTTGTCTGGCCACAATGAGGCTGGCCATGCAGTCAGGCACGCTAGTTCCGGCAGCCAGGAATGTGATTCCCATGATGACGTCAGGAATGCCCAGCGTGTAACCGATGATCGTGACCTGGAAGGAGGGGGAAGAGGCGGTAACCCGGGGGCTGGCACGAGCTTGTGTGCCCACGGCTCATCTGGTCAAGGCTCAGGCAAGGCTACAGTCTGGGCCGTCCCAGGGGTGGGGACAACATCTGCTCTCCGCATGTGTGGACGTGTGGACGCCTGACCGGGGCTGCAGGTCTTGGAAGGTGTAGTCACAGCACCCACGCTTGGTGTGCCAGTAAAAGATCTTTTTTCACTGGTTCTTCTCAGATGAGTTTGAGAGAGAGGAAAACTCAGTTTCTGGGAAAAGACAATACCGGGACAGGGTATTTCAACTCCAGATTGTCCTGGGAGACCCAGAGTGGCGGCTGCTTTGCTGTGTCTGGCATCTGAGCAACCGCGTCCAGAGACACGTTGTGGGAATTTGCACAGACTGGAAAGGGCCGGACCTTATGCCACCCAGTCTTGTGGGAAAAGCCACAACCAGCTTTTCCTTTTCTCTGATCCTCGAAGTTTGGTAAGAACGTGATTGTCCTTGTAACATTTTCGTCTTGTTTCCTTAGCACTCAGCACTGGGAGAAGTGACATTTCTGGGTCCTCACCTACTTAAATCTCGTCACTACTCTGTGGAGGGCGCGCTGTGCTATTTCCATTCTTCAGATGAGGGGACGGAGGCCCAGGGAAGCATTTGCCCACGTTACTTGCTGCTAGTGAGCTGGGGGTGGCCGTGGGGGCAGCTCCCAGCAGGCAGAGGGCTCACGGCAGAGGCAGCAGCTTTGGAGAACAGCAGATGACGCCTGAATTGTTGGTCTCCTTTGAGGAAATGAGCCCACCTTCCCCTTGACTTCATTATGGGGAAACTGAAGTGACGGTGGCCAGATAGGTGACAAGGGAGCAGGAGTAGGTGGCAAAAGGAAAAAGAGACAAATTCCCTGTGTGTGTGCCCAAGAGAAAGATAACTTGCAGAGGATGAGACTTTCAGGTCACTTTAGGATGCCACTTGATCCCCTCCTTTTTCTAAAATTGCAAGAAATGCAAACTGCATGTGGCAGGGAGCGTGTTCTTCTCACAGCTGCTCCAGGCTCTGCCGAAACCCCCTCTTCACTCCAAAGGCCGAGTCGCACCTTCTGAGGATGTGGGTTAAATCCACGGGGGTCCGGCCTGCCCAGGAACCAGAGAATGCACCTCGCTTCTGATCAGTGCTGAGTTTAACCTGCGTGGCTCCAGAGGAAAGTGAGATACAGAGACAGCCACATCTCCACTCACTGCTCTGGGGCAGAGAGGCCGCATTCTGGACAAGCCTCGTCCTCCCTCTCTGACCCTCAGCCCTTGGAGGACTCTAGTTTGGCGCAGCCAGGCTGGGCCCGCTGAGGGCTCCTTCTTCCTGCGTGTGGCTGACCTACAGATGGGGGACTCAGAGGGCTGGGCCAAGTCTCCTGCTTTGCCCTGCTTTCTCCTTCATCCCTGTCATTTCCCAGGACTTGTCAGAGCCCCTGTCACAGGGGAAGACAGCAAACAGAAGGCTGCCCCTCAGATTAGTCAGCTCAGTGAGTCTGCTGAACTCACGGAGCACTCTCACGGAGGTCAGGGACAGCAGCACAGGCCCCCAAATCTGGACTAGAGGGGCACCCAGCTCACGTGCCACACGAAAACGTAAGTGAGTTCTGGATGGTGGAGAAAGCCCTGGTTAAAAGGCTTGGGTTTTAAAAAACATGTTTGTCCGTAGTACCAAGCTAAGGGGTGATTAGGAGTTAATTGTGTCAGGTTTGCAAACTTGCTATTACCACAAAGAGTCTTTTTCTAAACCTTTTTTTTAGCTCTTGAATTTGATTCCCCAGAACTTATATTGCATTTCTTTCCAACAGTCAAGGTAAAATTAATTTGTATAATTTTGTCATGCCTTTTAATTTCTGCCCAACTCTAATTCTATGACTTAGGCTTGCTCCCTACTTAAAAACTACAGGCATCATTACAAGTTCCCAAAGCTGCAGGCGCTGGCGTGGGTGCAGAGAGAGAGGTATGCTGATGCACTGTTGGTGGGAGTGAACACTAGCCCAGGCTTTACGGAAAGAAGTAAAAATAGACCTCCCATTTGACCCCACAATCCCATTATTGGGCATCTACCCAGAAGAAAAAAATCATTTTACCATAAGGATATTTGCACTCAAATGTTTAAAGCAGCTCAATGCACAATTGCAAAGATGTGGAATCAACACAGTGCCCATCCACCCATGAATGAACCAATAAACTGTGGCACATGTATACCATGGAATACTATTCGGCCATAAAAGATGGAGACTTTGTATCTTTTGTATTTATGTGGGTGGATTTAGAGAACATTCTCCTAAATAAAATATCTTATGAATGGGAAGGCAAGCATCCCAGATACTCAGTACTAATCTGAAAACAGTAGACCAATAACTGCAGGCCCACCGCAGAGAAAAGACACAATTAAATTCAAGGAGGCAGAGAGGAGACTCGATTAGTTCCCACCTAGCAGATACAGTGTAGGGGTACACGGCTCAACTACGACTCAGACTTTGGACTTTACCTTACAAACACAAGTAATATAATCTAACCATATGTATCCTCATGTTTGCCCAGGATAAAAAAAAGTGTAGGTATTGATGGGCAAGATTTTCTGGATGGTGGGTTTCCTAATGTGGCTTTGGGGCAGAGGCTCTTTTGAGCCAATGCCAATCAATGAATGATTATTTAGACCTCAGAAGAGACCCCCGGAGAGGCATTTTATCATCACTCCTCAGTTATTCATGACTTCCCTCCATGTGCTTGGCTCTTCGCCTTTGATGTCCTTGTCACTGGAGTGAGTGGAGTAATATTCCCTAGTCCACTGAAGTTGGGTGGAAGTGATGGTAAGTCAGTTCCAATACTATAGGAGGCACCTGTGTGGTCCTTGTATTCCTGTGATATACCAGGAGAAGAGCCTCCCCCAGGTAGCCCTGGTCCAAAGAAAATGAGCAAATGCTTGGAGGAGACCTGAATCAAATGTGACCATCCTGTATCTCGAAACGGGGCAACACTGTGACCATCCTGTATCTCAAGATGGGGCAACACTGTGATCATCCTGTATCTCGAGCCAGCTAAGATTAATCAAATCACAGTCAATCTGAAGATATGAGCAGGAGAATAAATGCTGGGATTCTGAACTACTTAGTGTAGGTGTGGTTGTTACACAGCTTATTATAGCAGTTCCTGACTGATACGGTTACTGCCTTAAAACCTTAACTCTTATTACCCTGCAGTCAAGTGCACTTCCCTGTAGGGCGGTCTAGCCAGGCCAGGGGCCCTCAATCCACTCACCATCCACACCATTATGTAAGAGAAGGCTGCGATCCACAGCGTGGAAGAAGCGAACGTTACCATGAACCATTTCTCCCAGCGCGGCTTGTTACAGTTGGGTACAGTGAAGTATAAGACAAAACTGAGTGGCCAGGTGAACGCCCATTTCACTGTTTCCAGTTTTCCAGCTGGAAAAATGAAAATTAAAACAATCAGTTAGCTTTATTCCTTGCTCTGCCGGCCCCTGAATTGCTTTCCCCAGAAATCTTATTGCGGTGTTCTTCCGAAGCACTCAAATGGCTTTCCACCACCGTCAAAACCTGACAAACAAAACCAAATAGAGTACAAAAATCATCCATTGCCCACCTGCTACTTAGGTCTCTAAAAGAACAAGATGAGTCACTTCTGAGTAATAACTGGGCTGGGTGGGGGGAAATACTGAGTAATGCTGGGCAAACGGGCCAGGTGGGAAAAGATGAGGAAGGATGCAGGGCACCCAGGGAACATGGGTGTGGGGGGAGCTCGGAAGACCACCAGCCTGCGTGTTCTCATGGTAGTTTGGTGACTGCCTTTTCCCAGTTAATAAAGCTGCTGTGGACACAGCTCCACCTATTGGAATGTCTCGGCATCGTCGTCAGCCTGCAGATAATCTTGAAGGTCTTGAAGGCTTCAAGATTGACAAAACACTACATGAGTGTTTGAATCCTGAGCTGGTAAGGATTTGCAAACGAGTGATTGCTTTCCGGCTCACTAACTACCTGCTGCCGGGACAAGGTGATGGAGCTGTCAGTGACGACTGACTTCTGTCATCTCTGCGCTGAGCACTTGTGTATCAGAGACACCCAGAAATGCTGACTTTTGTGCAAAAATGCTCAGTCTGGTTATGTTGCCATGAGTTCCTTGTGCACTCAGATTTGACAGAGGGGTTAGTTCTTGGCCTTTGTTACCACCCTGCTTCAATTGCTAACTCGCTTCCAGAAAGACATATGCATCACTTGTGTCGACCTCACTTTATAGGGATTTAGAACATCTCCTGCTTTCAGAAAGTTGCTTCTGCCTCTTCCTAGTCAACTCATTACCCTCTACCACCGTGGATTAGTTTTTTCCTCTTTCCCAGCTTCAAATAAATGAAATCGTATGGCGTGTGTGTCTCCTTTCTTTTATTGGACTTAATAAGATTTTTTGAGATTGATTCATGTGTAATTCATTCCTTTTAACCGCTATTTAGAATTCCACCCTGTAACACGTTGCCATTTGTTTATCAATTCTGCTGTGGACGGGTATTCTGTCGTTGCCAGTTTTAGGATATTATAACTAAAGTGACTATGAACGTTACTGTATGAGACTTTTCATGTGATCCAGGAAGAAAATGTTTGAATCATAAAGTGGGTGTTTATTTAATGTTGTAAGAAACTGCCAAGCAATTTCCAAAAGGATAGAAGGATTTTACATTCCCACTAGAGTTAAGGAAGTATTTCTTATTATAACATTCTTTTTTTTTTTTGAAGCAGAGCCTCAAGCTGTTGCCCTGGGGGTAGAGTGTTGTGGTGTCACAGCTCATAGCAACCTCAAACTGTTGGGCTTAAGCCTTCCAAGTAGCTGGGACTACAGGTGCCCGCCACAATGCCTGGCGAGTTTTGGGTTGTAGTTGTCATTGCTGTTCGGCAGGCCTGGGCTGGATTCGAACCCGCCAGCTCTGGTGTATGTGGCTGGTGCCCTAGCCACTGAGCTACAGGCGCTGAGCCTTATTATAACATTTTAAATAGGAATTTATTAAATATTTAATAAAATTTATTTCATGATTTTATACCAGGACTCATTTCCTATATTTCTTACCATCTTCAAATACTTTCTTAAAACTGCAAAGAAAAGTTACATCGTTCCTGGCACCATCCGGCCTTTCCCAGATGACCAAGGCATCAAGTCTACAGGGGAAGAGTGAGGCTCTCAACAGACAACGCTGGGTTCTGCTCCCTGCTCCGAGGCTTCTGAGTTGAGTGACTCATTTATTTAAATTCTTTAAGGCTCAGTTTCTTCATCTATACGATTCAGACATAGTAACACTGAGCTCCCAGATTTTGGGGGAGAATTAAATGAGATGATCTATGAGAGGCCTTCCAGGTGGCCGATGCCTTTACGGGGAGAAAGATTTGGTTATACGGCCAATTGAAGACCACAGACAGGAACAGGAAGAGAAATGACCTTAATTTGGCTCTTTGAAAATGAGAGCCTTATTTTCTATTCAGAAATTAAAGAAGAAAAATGAAGTTAGAACTTATGAGTACGAGAACTTGGAAAACAGTATTGATATAAAGATGCAAGCATCACAGTCAGTGCTGATGAATTTTGAACTGTTATCAACTGTTTAAAAAAATTCTGACTGGGCTCTGGGAAGCATTATATCTGGAAAACATAATTTTCAAGGATACATGCACTTTCTTTAAGTTACTGCCCCTTGTGACAATAACCGCATTAGAAAATTCAATGAAATAGAAATTCAATGATTACCATCGGAAATACCTTTAAATGTAATACAGAAGCTACAACTCCTCCAGAAACCCAAGTGATACAGGAAGGGGCTTCTGAAATGATGCTAAGGAGCAGGAATAATCACATAAAGATTACCCAGGCTTTAGCTGGTCTTAATTTCCATTTTCAGAATAAAAGGGTAAAAATTGTTTCCTTCCCACTTTGAGAACAGCATTTCTGGACCTTTTCACATATTTTGTTCCATTACCATTTGGTCTAAATAGAGCAGCAGTGAGGACAGGCTTAGTAATTCATTTAACAAGTATTTATTGAATGTCATCTATGCCCCTTGTGCCAGGGACTGCTCCAGGCACCGGGGGACAGCAGCGAATTAAGCAGCAGGACGGCCTGCCCGCACCCTTGAAGGATCTGAGATTACACGATTTCTCGGAAGTCAGCCGGCCACTGAGGGCAAAGCCAGGGGTGTGAACCAGGGACTGGGAGCAGAATAGTGTCCCTCCGCTTATGACTTGACTTGATTTTGAAAAGCAAAAGGTCTTGCTTCTAAATTATATTCCAAAGCTTAACTCTACTGGAGAGAGAGTCATTACACAGCATTTCAGACAGAGGCTTAACTATATATATACATATATGTATGTATGTATATATGTATATACACACACACAGATATTTGATCTGATTATAGAAGTAATAAGAAAGTACATTGTTTAAAGTGGAAAATATAGAAAAAATATGTTTTCCACTTTGGAAAACACATTTATATTTTGGTGCATTTCCTTCCAGTCTTTTTTCCTCCCCCCCATGTCAATGTTTACCTAGACATGTGGTACACATTAAAATGTTTTTTTACCCCCTATCCACCAACCATAAGGCTTTCTTCACCTGAGAAAAAAGAAGAGCTGCACGTTTATATGTCTGTGTGTACATCTGTGCACCAAGTACAGGCTATACGTGCTGGGACAGGCACATGCAAACATAAGCTGGTTGCTATCTGTGACACAGTGTGCATGTACACAATGCATGACATGGATATAACATAAATGCGTGTTAGTCCATACATTGTATCAGTCACAAGTTACACACTGCACATATACCTATTCCCAAATAGGATTCACATACTCCCAAATAAAGACTGATGTGCTAGTCACATCCCCTGCAGCCAAGTCCAGCGGAGAAAAGTGTGGACGGCTGTTGCCAGACAACAGAGTCCCACACCTGCAGCCTTATCACAAAGTGTCCTCAGCACGTGGGCGGACCTTTTTCAGGGCAAAGGAACTTAGTCTGGGAGGAAGCCACGCTGGGGTCCCCAGACTGAATGCTCTAGGCTCCCGACAACCTCTGCTGGCCTGAGGAGTGCTCTGGCCTCCTCCCCCTGAGACCCGGCATGCCTGCCTGGGGAGGGGCCCAGCCGGACGTCCAGCCTTCGCCCTAAGTGAAACGGAGCTCCTCATTCCAGGCCCAAGCTTCTTAGCCTGGAGGGGAAGAAAGACGGCAGGAATTGGGCAACCTCGCTCTCCATTGCAGAGGCATCCCCTGGCTCGGAGGCATCCCCTGGCTCGGAGGTATCCCCTGGCTCGGAGTCAGGCCCTCGTCCGTCTGAGAACGGTGGGGATTGCTCCATGCCTGTTGGTGCCAGCCCCTCGTGCTCTGACTGCGGTCCACGGTCCAGCAACACCGCTGCCACCTTGTCAGACACGTGGGCTCTCCACCTCAGCCTCGGCCTCCTGACTCAGGACGAGCCTGCTGTCAGTGGTGGTGAAGAACACAGGCTTTTGCCTCCCATCTTGGCAGCTCGGGGACCTTGAACGGCACGGAGACCCGGAGGGAGGTGGGGTCCCAGAGCATATCATGCTCCTGCTTGTGCTCCTAGAGGGACTCAGGGGACCCGATGTGGGAGGGCATGGGGGCGGGAGGCCTGCAGCTGCGTGGGCTAACGTGCGGGGAGCCAAGGGACTGTGGCGGGTGAGCTACGCCCTGCCCCATGACAGTGCTGTGTCATACGGCACAGATGACCCTTGGATGTGAGATTGTGCAGGTGCCCTGATGGAATCACAGGAGGCTGCAAAAGCAGAAGGGGGGAGCCAGAGAGAGATGCCAGGCCTGCGGCTGACGGTGGGGGTGAGGAATGCGGCTGGCTCCTGGGAGTAGCTGCCAGACACGGGAACCAAACTGCCAACACCCTGAAGTTGCCTGGAAATGATTCTTCCAGGGCTCCTGGACAGGAAGGCAGCCTCGCCCACACCTGATTACAGGCTCTGAGAGCCTGGGACCCAGCCCGACTTCTGGGCTGCAAGGCTGTGAGCTGACCGGGCGCTGCCGGCTATAACACGTTTGGTCTGTTACACACTAACAGGCAGGAACATGGGTGACAAGGGCGGAGCAGGGATTTGGTCACTTAATCCTCAAGATGCTTTTGTCTTGGTTGATAGGGAAGAAGGTTACCAAGAAATAATCTGACAGTGACAAAATGGATATGGAGCCAGTAGTTGTTTCTTTCTATCAAGATAACACATTCGCAAGTAGTGATTTAACCTTGGGTAGGGAATTTGGGGACTAGAAACCAGATGGATGGGTTCTGATTCATTTTGGAGCGTACTTGACAAGGTTGAGATCTTACATGCCCTAACTGGGCACAGAAGTCTCAGTCTGAGTTTTACTTGCTGTCCCTGGACACTCAGAGAAGCTCCCAGGAGCTCGCCCCAGCCCTGCCTCTGGACAACAGGGTCCTGCCATGCTGCTCCCACACCCGACCATCAAACCGGCTTTTCTCAGACGGATCTAGGGGCAAATTCAAACATTCTGGAGAGGCTGCTCTTGTGAATCGAGCCTCACTGGACTTGCGTTCTCATCCCTGAAACAGTCAGAAGCTTCTGGAAGGTCTGAGAACTAGGCAGCATTCTTTGGGCTTTCTCCATCTGCTCTGATAAGGGGTGGGTGGGATGACAAGGCTGCTGGAACAATCAAGCCCTCTTTGGAGGCAGCAGTCAGGAAGAAGGTCCCTGCCCTGGTGGCCGAGGTCCTGAGGCTTTTATGGGCCTCGCATCTCCCCTCTAAGGTACCAGAGGGCTCCCTTAGCCAGTCCTACGGGGTATGTGTGTGGTGGGGCTGGGATGCATTTGCCCGGGTCTACACCTCCAGCAGTTACCCACCCTGGAGACAGCAGGTGGTGGTAGAGGGCGGGGCCTGACTGGGGGAAAAGGAAAGGAAGAGAAGAACACAGCACACTGGGCTGGCTTCATGTGTCCCCAGGGTTGGCCCTGGCAGCTGCCTGGCCAACTGTCATGGGACGACGGGTGAGGGTGAGCAAGTGTTTCTTTCCTTGAGCACTGAGCTGAAATGGATCACGTGCATTTCCTCCTTAGCACCCACAGACCCCACAGAACAGCTGAGTGGACTTTCCTTTGTCTACAAAACACAGTTGCCCAAAGAGCTCGAACTTTAAGCAATGACTGTGTGCCAACATCTTGGTCACACTTGGACCTTCTACGGCAGAGTCCTGCCCACTGTAGAAACTTAACATAAGTATTTTTATTTTCATATACAGATATTTTTTGAATTGAATGGTATAGAGATTATCCGAGTCTCATTATCCACCCATTCCGTGGCCACAAAATTGCTCCCGTCCCAGCCCAGATGGAGGATCTCTTACAGGGGCGGTCGAATGGCGTGTACGGTCCTTCGTCGTCATCCTCCTCCTCCTCATCCTCCTCATCATTCTCGTTGTCCTCGTTCTCATTCTCGGTTTCATTGCCAGCCTCGGCAATGGCATCATCCCTCCGAGTCCTGTTCACGCCCCTGTCTGGCACGCTGCTGGGCCCTGTCCCGTTCTCCACGGTACGCTTAATTGGGATTTTGATGGCCACCTCGGATTCCCCATTGGCATAAGCCCTGCTGTTTATCAGTCTTTGCCTCTGGAAAGAGAAGGACACACTCATACCAAGGTCAGAGGTACGGCAAGTCTCTTCCACCCAAACACCAGCTGTTGGGATCTTTCCCAGGCAGTTAATAAGGATATAAAAACTTTAGAGTCAAGTTTTAAGGTAGGGGTGTCTCTGCTGATTTTGTGAGAATTTTTTGGCTTATCTGTGGTGTTGGATATCATGAAAAGTATGCAAGGGCCTTTCTGTTTGCTAATCAATTTTCCTTAGTATTTGTGCATCTAATGTGTGACCTGAGACAACAGTCATTCTTCCAATTGTAGCAGAGGAAAAAAAAAATGGTTGGACACCCTGGTTTTAAGGGATCCCTCAAAGTGATAACTCACACAACTTCTGTCTGGGAGGAAAGAGTAACCTTTCATGACCCACTGGAGTTTGCAAATCCCGTTAGAGAAAAGTTCTTACATCTGGGATATGCACTTCCTTGATTTTCTGTGCACTGGACTGTTACCTTTGTTTTCCAGACTGTGTTTGGACTAGTGTATCAGTACAGCTGCACTCCAGTGAAGGGAATACACAGGAAAATTCAGGTCAGAGACTCTGGACTACTTTCCACTAAGATAACCTTTATTTAGCAACTACTTCTCTGCTAGGCCACATCAGGGGGCTTTATTCAAAAGGAAGAATAGAAGAAAAGAAAAGAAACACTCTCTCCTTCCCAGAGTTCCCCACCCCTGTCCAGTGTCAGTGGACTGTGCTTTCCCAGATACCTCATTGATCAACATGCGGCTGGCCATGGAGAGCCGGGTCTTGGGGGGAAAGTGGCTTGTGATCATGATTCGAAGGCCCGCTTCCGAGAAGGAAAGCTGGTGAGGGTAGGCCGACAGCAGCTCGTCCACCATGATCACGGATGCTTTGCGGTGGAAATTGGCTGTGGAAAGGGAAACACAGTAAGACGTCGCTGAGGCCAGGAGCAGGGAAGAGGCAGTCACTCCTTCTTCCTTCCCATTCCTTCTCTTCCTTCCTCCCTCCTTCCCTCTCTTGTTTCCTCCTGTTTGTTCATCCATTTGTTTATCCACCTACCCACCCACCCACCCACCCTTCTTTCTTTATTTCTTCCTTCCTTCTTTCCATCTACCCATCCTCGAGGGAGTATTACAGCTATGTAAAATGTGGAGAAGAGTCAGAATCTCCTTTCTGTGTGTCTTAATGATAGCTCTTTTGCAATGACTTGACATAACTTAAGCATCATTCATTGACAGAGAAAGAATGAAGAGACTCTCAGAGACCTCCTCTATATCCTCAAAGGATTATTTTCCCACAGCTCAGATCTGGAGCACAGGAAAGACCACAAGGAGCTTTGGTGACCCTCTGTGCCTTTCACACACCAGCAGTATTCACACAGGGCTGTTCAAGGCAATGTGGACGATGTAGCGGGGTTGTGAACCCATCTCCTCCCGCCCACCTGTGCCTACGAGCAGAGCTGACTTGGGGGTGAGGGGAATGAGCTGTCCGTGTCACAGAGGGCTGAGGTCAGAAGGAAGGGGGGCCAAGCCAGTGTAATGATTTGCTGGGAGGCCTGACAAAAGCCTTCCGCCAAGGCCCAAGCCCCCCTGTATAGATGGGTATGTGCCTGTGGTTTCCCTCTTAGTCCTCACTCCTGTTTTCCAAGCCACTAAAGCATGAAATAATCTCTAGAAACGCTGACTAGTGTTAGGCAGCTCTATCCTTTCCCCAGGCGTATTCCTTATATGGTTATAAAATACCTAGAAAAGAAGAAACTGAATAAAATCCTCATGTGGAAGGATTAAATAACTCTTCCTTTGTTAAACACACATATAATCATTCAGAAAAACAGATAAGAATTTGATTTTCAAAGTCTAATTAACTACCCGGAGATTTCAAAGTTGGAGATATATTTGTATATTTTTCTAATTACGTTTTCTGTTTTTCCTGCAAGCAACTATATAGACCCAAGAAGAAATAAATTCAGACATTCCAAGAAGAATGCTAAATAAAAATTAAATGAAAAATGAATAACAAGTCAGGCAAAATTAAATGCTAATTTTCTATGTTCCTCTACGAAAGAATGTTATTTGTCAGCAAGCACTCTGTCCTTTCCTTAGTACATCAATTGCTTTGTAAGGTTCTATTGAAATGAGAATAACTTGGAAAAGAAATGTAATTTTCTATTTCCTTTGCAACTTGAAAACTAAGTTAATGTAGCCTGAAAGCGAATTGGGGTGTACGAAGAACACCTGCCACTTAGAGGTCATGGCGTTAAACTCTTTGAGTGTAGTTCTGCTTTGTTCATTACAAAAACGATTTCCATTTTTCAGAAGAGAAAACTGAGGCTCAGAGGGGTTAAGAAATTTGCTTTATGGGCACACAGCCAACAGGCGACAGAACTCGTGGTCCCCTCTCATGTGCCATCCTCTTCTCCGGTGGCTGCGCCCGTCCCAGCCAGCGCGCCCAGGACGCGCAGGGGCTTCCGGACCTGCTCACTCCCAGGAGACGCGCTGGGAGGGCGGGGGAGGAACGGAACCTTGGCCTTCTCGGGACAGACAGCCGTGTGTCCCAAAGGCAACTGGAGAGAGCAGGCAGGCGGCCCGCGCCCGGCACGTCCCTCTCGGACGCGGGGAGCAGGTGAGCCCGCGCCCGGCACCTCCTTCTCGGACGGGGGGAGCAGGTGAGCCCGCGCCCGGCACCTCCCTCTCGGATGGGGGGAGCAGGTGAGCCCGCGCCCGGCACCTCCCTCTCGGACGGGGGGAGCAGGTGCGCCCGCTCCCGGCACCTCCCTCTCGGACGGGGGGAGCAGGTGCGCCCGCGCCCGGCACCTCCCTCTCGGACGGGGGGAGCAGGTGAGCCCGCGCCCTGCACGTCCCTCTCGGACAGGGGGAGCAGGTGAGCCCGCGCCCGGCACCTCCCTCTCGGGGGGAGGAGGAGGGCCCGGCTCACACCCCGCACCCCGCGCGCCCCCGGTTACCTTTCTTAAGGAGCACCACGGTGGCGTCGCAGTTGCTGCTGTCGTCGATTTCAGCGTTGCCGGCCAGCCCGTTGACCATGTTGGCGGCCCCTTTCGTCCTCCTCTCGAAGCACTGGTGTATGCAGGAGTTGTACCTGAGCAAGGCCATCGGCGGGGACAGGGCGTGAGGTGGCCAGCCCCGCAGCGCCCCGCTCACACGAGAGCCCCCGGGAGCGCTCCCTTTGGGCGACCCTGTGCCTCTAAGTCTCCTTGGGCTCCTGTCAACCTGTTTCCCCTCCGAACGTACAGCAAAGTGAAAACCACAGTTATGTACATAAATCACCGCACGCACTCTCCCTGCCGCCTCACCTCCTCAACCCCCTCCCAGGGCCTACGCATGGATGGACTGTGATCAGACTCGGTGCCATGGCCAAGGTCCACCTGCGCCCGGCTCCATGCCTGGGGCCTCTGTGCTCAGACAGCAGCCGAGGGGGAAGGGAAGGTGTCCCACCCACCTGCTCCCAGCGGCAGTGGCTGTGCCCAGGTCGTCAGCCCAGTCCTCTGTGTGTCTTTGGTTTCCTGAAGCCACAGGCTGGGATTCTGTGACTCCCTACTATTATTGTGCCTTAATTCCAGATCCAAGGGGCTCTTGGCTTTATGAAACCATTGTGGCCTTTGATTCTGCAGCATTATCAAATGAACACACCGTCTGGTGTGTCTTACCTGCCCTGGCCGACTTGCAGTATTTGTGTTAGAAGGACACTGCTTCTGCAAGTTCCTCAGATGCTTATGGCAGATGAATGTTCTAGTGAGCTAGTTCCTTTATCTTTAGTGTTAAATGATTCCCATAGAGTAATCCTGGAAAACTCATGACAACTAATAGGCAAAGGCAGCCAGGCATAATCTCCAAGGCACTGGAGGTCATGATTGCTTCTGTGCCCACTCAGAGATCCAAAGGCCTCAGTGGTTTACTGGCCATGGGACAACCCACTGGTCTTCTCAGCTTGTCCTCCAGTAGGAGCAGCTGTGGGCATGGCAACTCTACCCTGCCAGCCGGGAGGCCCCTGGACCTGTGTTTCTCTTCCTCTCTCTCATCCCCTTTGCTCCTACCAACCAGAGGCTCTTTGGAGTCTCTCTCCCTGTACCCCTGTGTCTGATTCTCCAGTCAGTGCAGCTCTGGGGTAGACTGGGGCAGAGGGATGAGACAGCTGTCATGTAGAGAACCTTCTCATCCAGGGGCCCTTCCCTGCACTGCCTGGGAGCTGCAGCTCTCCCCATCCTGCGTGAGGAGGGCAGAAAACAAGTCAAAGGCAGAGGGCAGGCCAGTCCTGGAGGACTCTGAGGATTTATGAGACGTAGGGCCCAGAATGAGGATATTGCCATTTTGCAACCCTAATGAAATAATACATCCAGAGAGTGAGAAAGGCAGACAGACGTGAACGTGCCTCCTGATGGCAGAGCTCATCACCACCTGGGACACGGCCTCGCCTGCATTGGATTAATTCCTAACGTAGAAGGAACTCAACGCCCCCAGGAATGGCTGAACTACACCATGGGATGTGATCGACAACTCCCATGCCCTGGGCAGCTCTGCAGAGCCACCCATCAAGCTTCATCGAAGAACAAATTGCGAGGAACATTAAAAACACACACTCTCACAACACAAAGGGGGATTTATAGACTAAAAGAGATTCCCCAAATGGAGCAATTATAATGAGTGAAATTTATTTAGATTTTGATTTTGGAAATATTTATGACATTTATGAGACTCAGAGAAAACTGTAAAAAAAAAGTCAACATTTGTGAGTCCATTGAAAATTTGAACGTTGACTGGATATTTTATGATCTTAAGGAATTAGCATTAATTTTAGGAATGATAATAATATTGTGGTATATTAATAAAGAGTAATTTTAGAGCTCTAAAAGAGTCTCTGATGTGTCTAGAGAATTCCAGGCATCTGCTGAACTTTTTATGGCTGAACTACTGTTACGTCTGGGGCTTCACAGTTGTACGGGGGGAGGGAAGTGGATCGGATAGAGGGAGCAACTGTGGGCTGGTGGCTGCTAGGAGCTGGGTTCATCACTCTATTCTGTTGACTCTTGTCTATATTGAGCATTCCAGTTAGTGAAATCATCTCCTCACTTTCTAGATTCAACAAGAATGACTACAGGGAAAGAAGCCATGCTCTGTCATCTGGACTTAAAATCCAGTTCTCCCACTGACTTGGAAGAGCATTTGCTTTGAGATGGGGGTCTCACTATGTTGCCCAGGCTGATCTGAAATTCCTAGGCTCAAGTGATCTTCTTACTTCCCAAGTACTGGGGGTACAGGCATACTCCATGGGTATGGGGATTTTCTCTTAAGATGCAAGTGTGTATTATACCTTTATTGGGGTTTGGAGAACCCAACAATAGTATCATACAGTAAGGGCTTTCTCAAAACCAGATACTGGGTTAATAAGTTACCTAAACTATCACATTTCATCCTCATACAAAATGCTTTAAGGTAGAAACCATCATTAATCCTACTTTGCAGAAGAGGAAACTGAAATTTAAAAAGGCTGCATATGTTGACCCAGGTCCCTGGGGCCGGTAAGTGGCAGGGTGAGGCTGGCCTAGGCTGAACATGAGGCGTTTGATCTTAACCACTGAACATCCTGCTTCATCCAGGGGGACGAATCCCAAAGAAGTCACCCAGTGTGTACAGAAATCAGTCAAGGGCAAGGCCAGGCACGCCTCATTCTTTATGCCTTAAGGTTTCTACCTCCCTGGCCAGTCTGAAAGGGCTTTTGAGCTTCAGACAGAATGTTTAAAGTCATCTAAGGCTCTGCCCCAGAGGCAGCTGATGATTTAAATATATGCTGTTTTTTAACTGCGTTGCTGTTTTATATTTTTAATTGAATGTTTTAAATTTTGTGCTTGCACCCTGAAGCTATTTTATTATGAAGCATGCAATTTTATAAATCAGATTTTATAAAACCCAATGATTAAAGCCTCTGATTGCAGAGGGGCATGGCTAAACAACAGAGATTTCAATTTAGAATTTAGGACCAGAATTTATGCAGAAAATTCCACGAGTGCAGTAGCTTCCATTCCCAGTTTTATTTGTACCCTGCTGGTTTGAACAGCTGGAATGCTGGTGAAACTGAGGCGTCAGCAGAAACACACCTCATCAGTTCCACATTTGGTATGGTTTGGGGAGGAGGGGAGGATGTGTGTGCTGGGCTGTCTTAGTGTCCACGTGTCCTGCAGCAACCCATGGGCTTTACTGCGGCTGGAGAGGGGCAGGAGCGACCGCAGGATGCCTGTGAGCAACACTCCTCAGATTGCC
Organism: Arctocebus calabarensis; assembly: GCA_963573935.1. Lineage (NCBI taxonomy): Eukaryota > Metazoa > Chordata > Mammalia > Primates > Lorisidae > Arctocebus > Arctocebus calabarensis. Next base: position 35,798 of record CAUYON010083271.1, read on the forward strand.
GTGGCAAGGCACTCTATGTTGGAGTGAGGGCCTACCTTGACAGTGCCCTTTTTCAGCAATCCCCCAGAGGCTGGGTCTACACTGACCACTGGGCAGCTCCTCTGGTGAGTGGCCCCCATACTGAGCAGACTAGCTCCGGGTTGCTTACAACTGGCCCTGGACATCAGCCACGCCCTGTCCTGCTTCTCTGTTCCTTTGATGTTTGCCCAAGTCCACTGTTCTCGCTCACTGGTGGCGGGAATTAATGTGCAAATTCCAGACTGCTACCTGTTATAGCCAAACTGGCAACTTCTGACAGCTTCCTACTCTCTTGGCGCTAGAGCCTGCAGTCGCTCCTGCAGCGACACAAGCTGGGGCAAGCGTGTGCCAGTGTCCGAGCTCCCATGCACAGGTGGCCACAGTGCGGAACATTTCTGCGTCATAAGCTCCTCCTCTCAAGGATACTTGGCGAAAAGATAAACGGGGAGGTTCACGACAAGGTGCTGACCTTTAACCTAAAGCACGGGAAACGTCAGCAATGTGTGGAATAATTCTTAGTATAAACAACAGGCTGCCTGGACGCCAAGAGGGAGAAGAACATAGAGTGTGGTGGTTTAAAACACATCAACAATTCTTTGACACTCTTCCCTTTAATAGGTGATGTGGGACCCTTGTTTACTGGCTGGACTGGGCGACTCACCTCTAATAAACAGAGAACAGTGCAAGTGACAGCATGTGACTTCTGGGACGAGATCGTGATGGTGTTCAGGGCCCTTCTTGCCCCCATGAAACGCTCACGCTGGAGGAAGCCCCTGTGCAGCTCTAAGGAGGTCTTTCTTTCTCACCACCTGAGCTGAGCCCTCCTGCCGAGGGCTGCCACCCCCTGGCCAGCTGTGTGTGCCCTCTTGAAGGCTGGTCCCCTAGCACCGGGCGAGGACGGGATGGTGGCCCTGACCAATACCCTCTGTAACCTCATGAGAGGCCTGAGCTATGACAGACCATCCCGCGAAGCTGCTCCTGAATTCCTGCCTCTCAGAAACTGTGAGACGGTACACGCTTGTGGTTTCAAGCCACTAAGTTTTGGTGAGATTTTGTCACACAGCAATAGCCGACCAATTTGATGCAGATGGTAGAAGTCTGCAGATGTTTGACCTATGACTTTACTTGTCTCTTACGTAGCTCTCGTCCCTCTGCCCTAACCCCCCATACACGTGTCACTTAGCGAGTTTTACCTCCTTTGTGTTATAAAAGAGAGACAAGAAATGTCCCAAAGCTAGGCTGTCAGATCCTGAAGAGGGATAAGGGTTCTAGAGAGTTCTTGAAGGAAACATCTGCGCTTTCAGTCTGTCATCACACATGGGTTAGAAGGGTCACTGCTCCTGGTGCTAATCAAAATTACAGTGCTTGACAACAGGTGTGAGGAGCCACAGGGCAGTGCCAGGCGGACACCCACCTGCCCCCTCCCCACCCGCCACCGTCCTCTCCCCATATCAGCCATAACATGGAATGCAGGAAACAGTTTTGGAAAAGAAATTAAAAATGCATTTTACTTACTTCATGATGACAATGTAGATAAGATACATGAGCACGAGGACTAACGACTCCCACCTGCGTACAAACCGAGACTAGTTACGAGACGTCACCCCGGCAGCTGTGCAAGTCAGCGGCCTCCCCTTCAAGGACATAACTGACGCAAAGACCCAGGACGGCAGGAAGGCGGGAGGGTTTCAGAGAGTGCCTGGTCTGAGGACATCCTCCATGCTGCACACAGGGAAAAGGCTCCTTCCGCTCTGCTATTTACTCACCTAAAGAGGCCATTGAAGGCGCAGGCCTTTCACATATATGGCTACCTACTGGCCTAAGTGCATGAATCTGGCTTAGTGGTTCGCTGGAATTATTCAGATGTACTTACAAAGGGCACAGTAAAACTAGAGCAGGCGGTGGGGGTGCCTGAGGGCTTGTTGGACACACAGGCGGGGGACGCAGACACCCACAGGGACCCTGGGCAGGGAAGGTGCTGGCAGCACAGGGAAGAGAGGCTGAGCGGGAAAGCAGTCAGGAGGAAGGAAAAAAGATACAGCCCGCCCGAGTGTGCCTGGAGCGTCTGATCATTTTAATACCGCTCCTATTGACTTTATTTTAGAAACTTCAGCTTGTTTTCTAGTTTTCTGCTCAGTTACAGAATTAAATTAGCTAATTGAGGGAGTAATTTTGGTTTTGAGAGAAGGTTACCAGCGAAGGATCTAAGGAGGCCACCCTTCCTTTTCATGATTCCATGTCTAGAGGTTGACCTTAGAGAAATTCAGTCAAAAGTGAAAAGGATGCATATTGGAGGGTTTTTTTTTTTTTTGCCATGGTATTTATAAAAGGAAGAGTTGCAAAGAAGCCACATGGTTATAAGATGGGGGACGGGCACATGCATTGTAAGTAGGTCTGTACAATGGGCTACCACGGCTCCATTAAAACAGGACATACGTGCATGTACGATCTCATACAGAAGATGCTCGGGGGCCCCACTGAGGGAAGAAACCGGGGTGTCCAAATCCCTTCACCTTCTCCTGCGTTTCTCGGCTTCTCTCAGAGCAAACCTTCTCAAGCGGCTGTGCACACCCCATTTGGGAACCTCCTGATCGCTTGGCTAAGTTCTCTAGTCTAACTTCCATACCCTCCAGGCCCCGAATCACTTTCAGGGGCACTGGTGGCTGCAGGGATGGTTGTCTGTGACCCTGTTTGATTCCTCGGTGGTGTCTGGAAGTCCATCGTCCACTCCCTTCCCCAGCGCTGTCTTCTGGAAGCCACAGGCCATACTCCCCACTCAGTTCAACCTCTCATGTTTGGACCACCCCCTTTCTATTGCCTGTACTTCCTCCCTAGCTGGTCTCATCTTGACTGACTTCCATAAACACCAAACACACGACAATGACCCCCACCTTCAGCCCCCTTCAACCCCCCCCCCCCCCACAGCACTGCGTTCCTGCACCCACCAGCGACTCTGGCCTCTCCCCCAGAAGTCTACATGGCCACCCGAGCAGAATTCTCTATCCCTACTTCCTATTTTCAATGCCAGTCTTTGCCATCTCAGTAAATGGAACCACTTCCTCCTGCCCAGCCAAGCCCCAAGTCTGGAAACCAATCTGGAACGTTCTTTTCCCTCGCTCCTGCCTCCATCAGGACTCTATCCAAAATACTTCACAGATTGTCAGGCTCTCTCTCCATCCTCCCTGAAGCCTTGGAACCGCTTTCCTCAACGCTGTCGGACCAGGTCAGCGCTCTGCATAAAACTCTTTAATTGTCTCCTAAAAGGCTTTGGAAAAAAATAAAAAGTTCCTCCTTCCCTGCAAAATCTGGTTTCTTTTTCTTTTTCTCCAGACCCTCTTGTGCCTTGTCTGTGCTCCGTCACACTGGACGTTCCTCTGCACACAGCCACCTCTGTCCTTCTCTCTACCAGGGGTGTCCAACCTTTGTTCTTTTTCTGCCACACACTGGGTGAAGAAGAGTTGTCTTGGGCCACATATTAAAAACACAAACACTAATGAAAACTGATGAGCAAAGAAAAAGAAGGCCTGTGCATACTTTGCGTGATATCCGACAGCAAATAAGCAAAACAGTCCTTAAGCAATGAATATGGGGCCCGCAGGCTGCCGGGTGGACACCCCTGTCTAGAGCCTTTGCACTGACTGTTCCCTCTGCCAGGAATGTTTTTCCCTTTACTCCTTGGCTGACCCCTTTTACCCTGTAGGTATAAGCTGACCTGTCACACCTCCTCCAAGAAGCCTTCCTTGCCTACCCTTCTTATGCCCCTATTTATATTCTTTAAACCTCCGAGTGCCCTGAGGGGGTCTTGTTTGCTGATTTATTGCTCATTCATTAACATCACTTCCCACACCTGTGCTGCCTCAGTACCTGGGTTCTCATTTTCCCAGTACTGGGAACCCTGACAGCTGATCTCCACCCACACACACCCTCTCCTTTTGACCACAGTTCTCCCCCTCCCCTGCACACAGCACTCCTCAGCCCACCCGAGAAGGGGGGAGCTTCTTCTAAACATCAATTTCTAGTGGCAAAACACCTCCAGTGGCCCAGACATGGTTTTTATCTCATCAAAACCAGTGTCTCTGCAGCATAACCCTCATAGGGAAAAGTAGAATTTTATTCAGAGCGCATGCACTTTAAGGGACCCCCGGGATCTGGAGGGTGTCACATCATCACCCCCACGCACCTTAACAGGCTGAGTTAGAGGTCACCAGGAAATTCCAACGTCAGTGAAATAGGACAGTCAGGGTGAATCCAATCCTGCACTTTCTGAACAGGCATATTTACACTCTTTCTAATTCCTTTAGAGCTTTTTGATCTTTTGAGTCTATTTTACTCAAAGCAAGTCCTTCTACCATGATATTCAAAGCAGCTTCTCTTCAGCGGATTGCCAGGGATGCTGTGGGTGGGGCTCCCTGCCCCCCCCTGACATTTTGGGTTTGGTTTGCTGGAGCCCAGCCAGACTCGGATTCATCCGATGCCTCCTCCAGCGGGGGCACACGGGGTTATCAGGGGCCCATCCCACCTGTTCCCTCTGGTGTTTTGGGCTGACTGAGTTTTGGCCATCAAGCCTAGACTTAATGCCCTTCAGCGTCCCTTCCCTAGACGCCTCCTCCCATGAACATCCCCAAGAGACCCCGTAATGAGGGGTCAGCAGTCTGCCCCCCTCCGGCCTGAACGATGCTCCAGCTCGGGGCTGGGGTTGGTTTCACAGCAGGTATTCAGCTCTGTCACAGAGCCTAGCATGTAGCAGGTGCTTGGGAAACAGTTGGGTATTGGACAGAATCCAAATCCAGACCTCAGCCTGGTGTTCCCTGGTCCCCTCTCCTGCCCTTTCCTCCTCGGACAGCGGGCATCTCCCCACCCCTGTCTCCTGACCACCCCCCGCCTACTGTCCTCTGAGGATCCAGTTCTGTGGTATGAAGTGGGTCTGTTTCTTTCCAGCCCCAAACTTTCATTTTAAATCATTTTCAACTGTCCCTGATTTTCCTGCCAAAGACCGTTTCTTCCTAGATCCGAGGGGCTGGGGCCTGTCCCTGCCTGGAGGGTACCACTCCGTTTTCCTGACCAAGGCCCAGAGCAACCAAGACTGTTCTCTACCACCACCTGGCAGGTGGGTTCCAGCCTGTGTTTCCAGGGTCTCTTTTCTCTCTTAATGCCACAACTTCAGACTCGAAAGCAGAAATGAAAATATCACTGTGGACCCTTTAGTTTTCTTGTGTGGCTACAGAAGACTTAGTGAAGTCACAACCCCAATGCTTCTGACAATATGGGGTCCGGCGGGGACGCTGCCTCGGCCTCACTCAGCAGGCTGAGGCACATCCTGCTCTCTGAGGCTTTCTGTGTAGGCGTCTCTGAGGGTAGGTCCCTGACCGACACCCCCCTGCCACTTGCCTGCTAACAGAACCCCATATGCTAAGGCAGCAAATGGGGAGCCCTGATCACAAGGAGGGTGAGGCCCACCTAATGGTTGGTCTAAAGTTGTCATTCTAATCCCCCTGGCTATTCAGCGGTCAAGGCAGACCTAGTTGCGACCAAAAGGATGTAAAGAGGAAAGGGGGAGAAAGCCAGAGGCACTTCTTCCTCCTTCCTGCCTTCAAGACACACTTGGTGGCTGGAGCCCCAGTGCCTCCCTTGGGGCTGTTAGGCATAGGCCGTGAGCAAAGCAGAACCCTAGCACCACGCACATCTGGGGCACCTGATGTGTTAGAAACTCCTATTTAAAAAGTTTTATTTTGGCTGTTTTTTCTACTACCTGCTACTAAAAGCGTTCCTGACTGCTGACTGCCACTTCTTGGCTGACTGTGGCTTCCTGGACAATGCTGCCTCCGAAACAGTGAAAGACTCTCACTACGACAGGGATGTCCCTGTGTTTGTATTGACAAAGCTCACATCCCCGTGAGGAGTGCTCTCAAAATAAGAGCAATTGCAATTAGTTTCCTCTTGAGGATTTGGGATGAATTGATTGCCTGCCTTGAAATCACCGGGCCATGCTGGAATGTTCTATAACAAGGGATGGAACTCTCTGTTCAAGGCATTATTGAAATGTTACGGTGCTTTAATGCATGGATTAAAGACTCTGATTTTAAAGAGAGAAATCAGCTTCAAGATGCACCTTTTCAGCAAAATAAATGCTCATGATTGGCTGGTTAGGAAGTGAACAGGAACAACACCGACAAAAAACTTGTGTGAAGTTTGATAAATTTTCCATCCATTTAATGGGGAGCTGAAATCCTTGGAAGTCTTCAAGTGGTTATGGGCCAGTGGTGCAGACTTTAATTTCTCAGCCTCGCTCACGTGAAAAATGCTCTCCATCAGCCCGTGCACGCAACAGCAATAATTATGCAACAGGCCGGCACTCTGGGAATGGTGTGGTTCCCCTGCCACACTCCTCCCGCCCTCACCGCCAACTGGCCCAGTCCTTTCCTGGAAGCTACGTCCACAACTGATTTGTGTTTTTACTTTCCCCAGAACCATTTTTTTTTTTTATTTTTTAAATTAGATCATGTATACATTAATGCATTTATGGGTACAAGGTGCTGATTTCATATACAATTTGGAATGCTTACATCGTACTGGTTAATATATCCCTCACCTCATTTACTTAATTGTTGTATGGAGATGTTTACACTCTATACTTAATAGATCTGACATGTACCCTTGCAATACGCACCATAGGTGTGATTGCACCTGATTTATGATTCCGAACTTCCCTCCCCCTGCTGGGACAAGACACATCTGGGGACTTGCAACTCATTTATCCATGACCTTCTCAACCCCTCATGCATAACGGGACGCGTGGGAGCCCTGGAGCTCCAGCTGAAGGTTCTGCTGACCCGCTGCTACCTTACAGAATCTAGCCCTTTCGGCTGCAGGCCCAAGCTTCTGCCCTAGGATGGGGCCACCTAACATCATAGCAAAAGCCTTGGGAATGTGGGGGAAATAGAGTCTCCTTGTGTTGCTCTCAATCATCTGAAATACCCTAGAAGATGTTTCGAGGGTCATGGCTGCCATGGGCTTCTCACGAAGTCTGCTTCCCTCTCCTCCTGCCACAGAGATGGTGGGAAAGCCGGCACCCCAGACTGACACCAACCCCCAGGAGAGCCTTTCTCTATGCTTTTCTGCACAGAGGCAGGGGAAACCTTCGCTATCCACTGTGATTATAATTTGCTTGCCCTCTCGGAAGTGTCACTAGTGCGGACGGTAACGTGGAGCAACCTGGGAGCACCCACTGTTTGCGAAGGCAGAGCCGAGTCGCGCGCATTGTGCCCTCGGCTTGTGAAAGGAAGCTTCTGGATATTTTTTGTCCTGCATGTCATCCCCAAGGTCAGGGTGGGGAGAAGATGTCCCCACTCCATTCAGCGGCCATGCCCAGGGAATACCCTCCCACCACCCTAACCTGGGACCTGGGGGCCTGTTGATTATCATCACGCATGGAGGAACACTTTCTACTTTCTTAGGAGTCAATATGGAGATCACGCATCTTAAAGGGAATTCTGCTAGCTGTCGCCTCCTCTTCCCTCTCGGACAGAGGAGAGAGGGTTGGCAAACGTGTCTTCATACCCTATCATAGTGCACAACTTTTATCATTCATGGGACAGGTTCTCTGCCGCTCCCAAATTCTGGAAAACCACAGACATGTCCTCGGAGGCAGAGGTGCCCGCTCTGAGGAAGGGTCGCAGCCATGTCACTGGGGGTCAAGCCTGGTTGACCTCTACTTCTTCAAGCTCGTGTCTAGCTTTAAAAGATGCCATGGAAGTTTTCTCCCTACAGAGTGATGCTTTCCTGAGAAGTCACTCCACACTGCATATTTCTACAGCTTAAATATTTGGGAAAAAAAAGTAATGAGAATGCAGAGCAAACTCAATTTCTATTTACACTGAACATATTTGGCTTCTCAGAACCCATCTTTAAAATGGGGACTGGACAGTTGGCCCAAATCAAGTGTCTTCCCAGGTGTTTAATTTGGGCAAATGTTTCTGTCTATCAAAAAAACAAAATCACTGATTTTCAGAGCTCCAAGATATTTCTGACCATTGGGCAGAACTTTTAAGGGGTAAAGGTCACTGAGGTACCTAGGTGCTGACTGCTGAGATATGCACAGAATTTGAAATGCAGGACTTGGTTGGGACCTCATTTAAAAGGATCAAATCTTAACCATGGCCTAGCAAATGGTGGACTGCAGAAAGGCAGTCAGGTCATGACTGTGTTTCACCCGGAGGGTAGGGACATCTGGATACGAGGATCCCCAGGGGGCCCCATCATCCCAGCCCGAACAGAAAGGATCTCTGTTCTGGGAAAGCTAATTGACCTCCTTTCTTGAGGTGGAAAGAGGATTCCTAAGGAATTCTACTTGCTCTGTGCCGTCACGATATTTTCCTTTTTCCCCTAAATCCTAACTGTGGTCTTTAACGTACTTAGCTCTGCAACATAACAGGGTGAAGTTAGAGGAGTAAAAAAGAAGTACTTACCAGGAAACTTTTTCATCGTAAATGAACTGTGGGAGAAAAAAAGGACATAAGATTACACACACACACCCTTTAGGGCTGCCACTCTGCTGATATGTGGTCATCAGGACTGGGCTGGCCTAGGACATGATGGTGAACTCCGCATCAGGGCACCTCATCCTCTCTACAGTTTTGTCCAACAGTGAAGTGCCAGGAAAGCGTGACTAACTCACTTTGTAAAAACAAGACATATTTCAGAATTTCAGATCTGCAGGGGATGCAGGAGCTCTGGGGTTACTTCCAAATGTTAGCGCCTGCTGTGCCGCTGTGCGATTTCTGCTTGTCTTTGTTCTCAGTTTTTATGCATGCCCTTGGACTTCTATGGACTCAGTATTTTTCTTTTGATTGGTTTATGTTTTTGGTTTCCTTACAAGAATCTATCTTCAAAGGACACTTTCCATCACAACCAGAAGTGCGGGATCCACACCTATTGTCATATATAGAGGGGAACCCTGAAATATGTGTGCAATGACAAAAACAGTGTTTGCAGATCCTGGCAGGGAACTGCTGGCTGCCCAAGCCATGGGGCCCGGGCCTGCCTCTTCATTTAGGGAGGAGGTTAGTAGGGCTAGGAGTGAACAACACACAAGTGCCAAACTGAGATGTTCTCCTATCAAAAGAGAATGCAGAGAGGGCGGTGCCTGTGGCTCAAGGAGTAGGGCGCCGGCCCCATATACCAGGGTGGCAGGTTCAAGCCCTGCCCCGTCCAAAACTGAAAAAAAAAAATTATAGCAAAAGAGAATGCAGAGAGAATACGCACCGTATTTAACTTATTTAAGTCAGAGTTGATATACTGTCAACCAATAAATTCCCACTTTGAGGAGAAAAAAGCCTTAGTGTAAGCCTTGGTAGGTGAGGAAACTGAGTCACAAAGAACTTAAGTAGTTTTCCTGGGGTTGCTCAGTTTGCTATAGAATTGGTTCTAGGAGTCTTAATTTGGCATCTTCTCACAACACACTGATCTGCCCAGATGACGTGTTGCTGAAGACAACAGTTGGTCACTCGTTCTTTCCAAACACATGAAATAGAACTGCCTTGAGTATGAGCATCTTGAGTGGCTGTCCCTGTGAAGGCGGTGGCCTTTGGAGACTGAGGAGGGTATCTGCAGGACATTTGGGTGTACGGTAAGGCCTGGGGATGTGAACTTAGCTGACCATGAGGCATCAGTGTAGTCTCTGGTGATTATAATAGCCACCATTTGGGGACGGATACAGAGAACTCAAAGATGAGCAGGTATGGCTTAGAGGACTCAGCCTCATATGAAAGGAACCCTCTCCAACTATCCTGAAGGTCCAAAGCGAAGGAAGGGAGGAAAGAGCCATGCTTCTCTGTCACCCTTTCTTTTTAACAAAACATTGAAAGACAGACCTTGGTTTCATCATTTCTGGGACTCTCATTTTTGTTATCTGATTCAACAAGTTGACATCTGGATGGAAATGTTAAACTAGAATGGGAAAAGAATTAAAGAAATAAAGGAAATGACTTCAAAATCCAGGATGAATGGCATGGAATTTATTCTCCGGAAGGCATCACAAGCTGTTTCATACATTTATTTGTTTTAAAAAAATCCTTGATGAAAATGCCATGAAGGCTATGTTAACCAGTTCGATGAAAATATTTCAAACTGTATATAAAACCAGCACATTGTACCCCATGATTGTATTAATGTAGACAGCTATGATTTAATACAAAAAAAAATCCTTGGCAAAAAATCAGGGAACAGAACAAATTATTTCAGATGGAAAACATTTTCTATTAATTGAAGTTAATTCAATATTAGTTATAGCAGTGGGATGGAATAATCAATTCGTAGCCACTTAAGAGAACACAAGATGCTGAGAGTTTATTAAGCCAAGCCAATTTAATTTTCTTCTATCTGAGAAGGCAAGCAATACCGAGTAATAAGGAAGTAGTTTTAGGAAGTCCTTTTTCTGTGTGATTTTCCCCGTACGTGGGGACACAGATCGTGCAAAGGAGATGCTGGGAATTCACTCTCCCCGGGAGAAAAAGTACCCTTTGTGTACTGTCTAGGATCAGCTCTGGGACCAATGCTTGCTTTAGCCATTGATTATTTCAATGATCACATCAAAGAAAAAAATGTGAGCAGGCTTAATTGTACCTCAAATAGGAGCACAATAATTCAGAGAAATAGTGGGTACATCCGTACAAGTTCGGACAAGATGCTCCATTAGGGACAGAGCATTATGACCCTGAAGTCAAGGGGATGGCAGTGGGTGGGGAGATGGGGTGGGAGTGTGGTTCAGCGAGGCAGACAGGGAAAGAGAAATGCTGGTGAACTCACTGCGGCTACTGATAAATGGTGGGGATCTGAGGCTGTCCAAACAACTGATAGAGTTCTCCCTTAGATCATGTACCTGCCATGAAGACGTCTGTCAGTCCCAACACCCAGAAGGCATGACTGCTGCAGAGGAGGAAAGGAGAGGGGGAGGGGAAGGGGGGAAGGAGGGAAGGGTTTCCCCAAAGCCACGGGCCTTAAGCTACCCAGCGGCTGATAGCAAACACAATTCAGATTTATTCCTCTACTTCAGTGATTTTCCAACAGTGTGCAGTGAGAGGATCTTAGGTGTGTTGTTAAAAAGAATTCTTTTTTTATTTTTTGAGATCGAGTCTCATTATGTTGCCCTTGGTAGAGTGCTGTGGCATCACACCTCACAGCAACCTCCAGCTGTGGGGCTTAAGCAATTCTCTTGCCTCAGCCTCTCAAGTAGCTGGGACCACAGGTGCCCACCACAATGCTCGGCTATTTTTTGGTTGCAGTTGCCGTTGTTGTTTAGCAGGTCCTGCTGGCTCGAACCCACCAGCCTTGGTGCATGTGGCGGGTGCCCTAACCACTGAACTATGGGCACTGAACCTGTCGTGAAAATTTTTAAAGCTCATTGGGGTCAACATAACTTAAGTGTGCGAAGGAAGTTTAACTACAGGTTCAACTGTAGTGCCCTGAGACAAAAAAGGTTGAAATACACTGGTCTACTTTAAGAGGACTTGTGTAGGAGAATGGGAGGACTCAGACAAGAACACTAAAATGAATGAAAGGGGCTAAAAACCAGCCTCTAAGAAAAGCTGGATGGAAGCTGCTTGTTTCCAGGGAAGGCAGTGGGGCCAAGGCATGGCCTCCAGGCACGGAGTGCTGTTACTCGGGGGACAGGCCGCTGATTGCCACCTCTTGGGAAGCCTGGAGACCAGGAGACCAGCGCTGTTCCCAGAACGTCCCTTTGGAGGAGTGCATGGCTGTACCCTCCTGCTGGAGCTTTAGAATCGCCCAGGCTGACAGGTCAGGGGTCACCTTCACTCAAGGTTATTGAAATTTGAGGAGATGGCCTTGTCATTCCTTACAGCTCTTCTTTCATTTTATTCTCTTAAGATAGGTGTTGCACATGCCTCCGCATTTTACGCTCTTGCTTCGAGTAAAACGAAGCCATACCCCACCCCTCTCAGCAGCGGGACCAGCGCAGAAGGAAACCTGCCACCCTTGCAACTCCTTGCCTGGCGTTGAGAACCCCCAGCCGCAGTTCCTCATAACGACCACGAGGTGGCGCGCGCGCCTGACCCTCTGTCCAGATCTGCTCCGCCGAGCCACGTTAGAGTGAAGTCAGGCCAAGTCCATTTTTGCAGCTCCGTTAAACCTCCTGGAAAGAGGGGAAGCACCTCAAGACAGCCAGCCTACTGAAGAGCCCTCAGCCATTGCTGCCATGGGACAAGGTGGCATTCCAGGGGCAGTTCCTGCTCAGTGCTGTCTTGGGGACAGGTCAGTTGATGTCGACTCTTTAGTCCTCATGATGAATTGCAACTGAGTGACCTCCTGCTGTGGCCTTTGGAGCTGACCCAGCCTTTCCCCAATCAGATTTCCAAACGCTTGGTGAGCGGCTTTTCTCATTGCTCTGCTGGCTGTGTTTGGGGCTGGGCACTGACAGCCAGAGGCTGCTGGTCCCCTGACAGCCGGGCCCTGGCCCGTGGGGCACACGCTGCTGGGAGGCCCTGTCCTCTGACCCTCATGTGCTTCATCCACATGTGCTGTAGATGAGCTAAACGTTCAACAGGAATGAATTTGGGAGAAAACAAAAAAACACTCATTTCCTCCAGGCTTCAGAGAAATTGATGGGTACCATGGAAACAAGCTTTCATTCCTGGAGTCTGCTCTAGAATTTTTCTAGGCAAGCTCAGACAGGCGAATCCCTGGGTATCAGAGCAGCCCAGGGAACTGCCAAGGGAATGGCGTGCTCAGGTAGGAAGAACAAGAAGCTGACCCGGGAAAGGTTCAGGTACAGTGCAGGAAAGGAGAGGCTGGGGGCAGGTGGCTGTCTCAACCTGTCAGCCCCCAGCTTTGTTTATTGTAACTGTCACCATGAAGCAGAGGCTGGCTCCCTGCTAAAGCTAAGACTTCAGAACCTGTGTCCTAATCACCAGCACCAGGAGAATTTTAAGCAGTGACAATAATAGGAGAAAATGAACACCGCCATTTTCTTTCAAGAGACTGAAACCTTGACAATCTTCCCTTCCTTGCTGTAAAGAGAACAGCCTTGTGTAGACTCGTCCCACTCAGCATCATGGGGACTCCCTGGATCAGTGGTTCTCAACCTGTGGGTCGCAACACCTTTGGGGGTTAAACTTTTGCAGGGGTGCCCTAAGACCATCAGAAAACACATATTTCCAAAGGTTTTAGGAACTGAGACACCACTCCTTGTGTGTGGGGGGTCATCACAACATGAGGAACTGTATTAAAGAGTCGCGGCATTAGGAAGGTTGAGACCCGCTGCCCTAGATGGATCTGCATTTGGAGTCCTCACTTCTTCAGTCTGAGGGTGGTGTGCAAGCGGCTTAGCTAAGGCCTTGGTAGTTTCACTTGTAGGGAAGAAGCTGATGAAATACATTGCAAAGCTAACTGCCCTGCACAGACACGAGGCCCACTTTACAGTTAAATAGGAATTCCTACTTCAGGACCGCTAGTAGGCAGCCTTGATGAAGGTGGCGGTCGCCAGAGGGCAGAGAGCAAAGATGACCTACAGGCAGGGCTTCGGCAGAGCTGACCAAGTCCTAGGCATGTGTTAGGGCAGGCTACGGGAGAGAAAGAGGGGTGAGGGGGTGAACTGAGGACATAGGATGGGAGCGCTATTAGGCCAAAGGACTGTGTTCGTGGGCAAGTGCAGAGACAAATTAAACACATAACTGAATTTCCAAGTCGCACTCCTTTTAAAGATGAGACGCTTCTCTGGGGAAGCTGTGTCCTTCCATACAGTGAATCCATTTCCCTGCTCAAGGGACAAACGCAAGCCTGACCCCAGCACCCTAGTTTTCCTAGTGTCATTAAAGCAGGCCTATCCTCCCATCAGGGATTACAAAACACAGGAGACATTTCTTGGGTACAGACCTTCAAATTCTGTCACCATCATTTTCGGAGAGATTATTCGAACTATCGTGGTTATTCCCACTTTTCTAGAAAAGAGCCGACATGGAACGGGACACGCCTAGCCTGAGGTCGGAGGGGGTTCTAGGCTGGAGAGGAAGCAGAGGTCCGAGTGGGAGGGGTGACGGTGGCCGCAGGGGCTAGCAGGAGGTGGAGGTCATACACGTGACCTCTGAGACTTCTTTCCTTCCACAGAAAGGGCAAGATAAAAAGATTCCTGGATCATTTCAGATTAGTTGTTTTAATGAAAGAGTTCCAGCAGGAGGAGTCTGAGGCTGTTCTCTCCTGTCTCCAAACAAGACTACAGAGTGAGTGAGGCTGGCATGTCTCTCTAGTGGGGCATGGGCAGCCTGGAGGCTGCAGGAGGAGGGTTTTACTGGGGGGAGTCCACATTCTGTCTGGGGCAGCGCGGCTGCACCATTTCATGCACTGGCTCTGGCAGATCCAAGTTGGTGCGGCTCCCTGATCTAGAGCAAAGCACTTCACCACCACAGCCTCAAAGACCAGCTAGCGGGCACAGTTGTGAGTACCAACCCAGAAAATCTTTATCAGCAGATACGGGGTAGTACTCAGTCCCATATTTAATATCATCTATTTAAAAATTAAAATTAATGAAATAAAAAATCAGTTCCTTGGTCTCACTAGCTGAATTTGAAGCGCACAGTGGCTACATGTGACTGTGTGTCAGACAGCACAAGATTATAGATCATTTCTGTCTCTATGGAAGTCTTGTTAGAAGGTCTGAGCATCTTTGGCAGGTGAGTCAGTTGAGCTGTGGGGTCCCCCTACTTAGGGCCATTACCATGAGTTCTCCAAGGAAGGAAAGGGCTGTGCTGCCCCAAAGAAGCCTCGTCACTGCTCCGGCTGCTCTGACGACCAGCAGTGGTGCCCAGGGCTCACCTGTCCCTCTGCAGATGGGCAGCATTGGTTAATCTGCACTTTTGAGTCTGTCCACCTCATTGGGACTTTGTCCCCATCGGCCTATCTGCTTCTCCGGAGGCTTCCCTTTCTCCATGCACACAGTCCTGTCCTCAAGAAGAGATGAAGGGTAAAAATAAAGTAATTCTTCCAGGGCAGCTGCTAGACTGATGCTGTAATGAATCATTTGCATTTATGTAAATTACATGATTATGTAAATTACAGTAACATTTCAGTACAGGAAACTGTTAGGCTGCTGGAATTTGGGGGGAAAGGCAGGACTGGGAGGCTGGTGATGCCTGTGGTTGAAATGCTCTCAGGGGTAGAGGAGAAGCAGGGGTGAGTCTGTGATGATTTTCATGTGCCGTATCAGGTGGACCCCACACGGGGGCCTGCTCCAAAGAGCCCAGAATGTGCCCAGGACTGCAAAACCCAGGCCTGACACTTCAAAGTACAGGATGCTCCTGCGCTAAAGGGGACACTTGATTGGGTTAGGCGAAGGGACCCAGGAAATACACACTTTTATGTTTTTGATATCATAATTGCCTTAGACAATGACTTCATTTCTTAGGCTTTTTCTTTAATACACTGTCCCTTATAAATAAGCAAAAGACAGCTAGAAAATAGCACAGAGCAAAGTTCAGGTGAAATACCCACATACCCTCTGTGTCTCTGCGTCCATGGTTTTAAAGCCCATTGGTTTTAGAATGAGCGGGCAGCTCCTTCTCCTGTGGCTTTGGTTGTGGGCCCTTGTTCTTGTCCAGCCTGCATCAGCCGGAATTTCAGCTGTTCTGAACCCAGATAATAAGGATTCTATCAGCACCTTCCCAGCCTGACTCTGAACCATTTGCAGCCATCAGAACCCCTGAGAAGTCCTCTTTCCTGCTCTTTGGATCTCCAGGCCCCACGGCTTGTCTGTGGGGTGCTCCCAGGCCTGACGGTCCTCTTGAAGGGGAGGTGGATAGAAAGGCTTCTGGTCCCACTCAGTCCGGACTTGGCCTCTGGGGAAATGAGCTCTTCATTGCACCACCTTGGGGGACTGACAGTTACCCCTTCTGAACAGTTCAGAACTATATAATGGGGAGAGTGTTTTAAAAAAAAAAAACCTAATAGTCGAATAAATTGTTTGGGAAGGTTACTAGTTATTTTGTGGGTAGGAGGAAGGGCTTTTAAATAAAGGAATCTCCAGTGCCCGTTGCAGAGTCCTGTGGAGAAGCTTAGTGTTACATAAGGAAATCTAGAAGGAAAATGACTCCTTTTCCTTGATTTTAGGGGAAAGAGGAGAATAAGAAACCTTGACAGAAAGACACAGGGTGTGTGCCAGCTGCAGCCTGAGGCTGGGGGACAGATCTGGGGACATTGGCAAAGCCACTCTGCAAATTGTGTGTTTTGGGGTGCAAGACACCGCTTTACTCTTTAATGCAGTTTGGAGTCTCATGTGACAATGATCCCAGGAATCCAGCTGGACTAAAGTTAAATAGTCTACCAAGTGTCCTTTTCTTCGAGAATCTCAAAATTGACTCTAGAAATGATCATTTCCATGTAAGAGAACAATACCCAAGGATGTGGTTTCCAACTTTATTTAAAGTTGTGTTTCTCAACATGCAATATGGTTCAAAATCACTTGGGATGGGGAATATGTGGGTCAAAATGCAAGTTACCAGGCCTTACCCTAGAGCCTGTGGAATTAAGATTTTTGGGTTTTGCATTTTAAAAAAAGCATTCCTGATGTTTCTAAGGCCAGTGAGGTTGGTGGAACCCCCGTTAGAGTAAAAAGAACCGAGACTTTGAGGGCTCATAGCTTATCTTTTCCATTGCTTCTTTACATGCTTTACAGAGAGTTGCTGTCTGAAGGACACACAGAGGGACCACGGCAGCCCCAGCATCCAGCTGGCTCTGCTCTGTGACTGACAGGCCGCACCCAAAGGCAGATGGTTGCTTTGCCCAAAGACCAGGTTTGGGCTCGGTGTCACCGCAGACCGAGAAGGCGAAACTGCTTTGCTTCTTCACAGCTCATTAGCAACAATTACGTTTATTCTGTCTTGGACATGTCCAGATAAATTGGGCAGAAGACAAGTTATTTCACACATAGTCCTGCAAGCTGAAAACAGAGAAAGAAGCCGAGCCGGCAAGACTGCCTGGGGAACAGTGTCGCCACCTCTGGGGAGCTCTGGGCTTGCCCCATCCTGTTCATGGCCTTGTCTTTACGAGTACAGTCACCTCTTTCTGGAACTCAGCAAAGTAGATAGTTGTGCTCATTTATGCTATCCCGATGTTGTCTCCTGAAGAAGTCTTTATCAAAAATTATCCTAATGTACCCTAGAGGCAGAATAGCAGAGTGCGTGCAATCAGCGTGAGCGCCCAGAACCGAGTCTGCTAGAAAGAGTGCTAGAGACGTCTGTGCTGACGTGAAGACAGGGGCCGTCAGGTTTCACGTGATCACACCTTTTCCACAGGCAATAACGGAGAAGATAGATGTGTTCATAAGTCTACTAACTGGAAGTTCCAAAGATGAAGTGCACGTCCAGTTCCAGCATGGTATGCCAAGCCCTTCTGCTCCTTGGGGGTGGGTCTCCACCCTCCCAACGGTAAAGGGCTCTTGGAATTAGGGGATAGTGGTTGGTTCAGTTCCTGCCCTCTTTTAATCTGGGATCTCTGGAGAATGAGGTTCAGAGCAATTGTTGGGGCAATACTGACCTCTTGGCAAACCTTGTGATGGTTTGTAAACCCAAGATTTTCAATGTCGGGAACTGCTGGTCACTGAAATACTTAGCTGGTTCCCCGTGGAAAGTCTCACATCAAACATCATGTTTATTTTATTTGCATGGAGATTTACAATAAAATAATCTGCAGGAGTAGACACTTTAGTGAATCTACTCCCCTTTTGTTTGTAAGAAAACTCAGAGAGATTGAGTTCCCCAAGGTGATTAGAGCTAGTGAGGGGGTGGATCAGTCAGAGTTCTCCAGAGACATAAAGTCAAAGGAAACACCACACACTCACACACACACAGACTCACACACATACACTCACACACACACACAAAGAGTTGTTATGAAGGATTGGCTCACATTACCATGGAGGCTAAGCAGTCCCATACCCTTCTGTCTACAAAGCCACTGGTGTGTTTCCAGGCCAAGCCTAATGGCCTGAGAACCAGGGGAGCCAGTGGTGAAAGTTCCAGTCCAAGGACAGAAGAAGATGGATAGCCCAGCTCATGCAAAGGGAGGAAACTCATCCTCCTTTCACACCTTTGTTCTACTCAGGCCTTCAATGGAGTGAATGATGTTCTCCCACATTGGTGAGGGTGATCTTTCTTCATAAGGTCTAAGGATTCAAGTGCCAATCTCTTCTGAAAAACACCCTCACAGACACAACCAGAAGGAATGTTTCACCAGCCATCTAGGCACCCCTTAGCCCAGTCAAGTTGACCTAAAAAATTAAACATGATGTTGGGGGAAGGCAGAATCAGGACATCCCCTAACTCCTATTTCAATGTTCTTTCCAATTTTGCACTCTACTTCTGGACAGCTCACCTCATTGCATTAGAAAGTGTGAGTTTTTCTGCCTGGCTGGCCTAGAGCCACTGAACAGTTAGACAATCATGTGGCCTTTGCAAGTGTTCTTTGTAGAGACACCACTGGATGGCTCTGAGTGTTGACTGGGGTGGATAGGGAATGGGCAGGGGGCAGAGAGGCTGCTGGATGGCAACACCAACCTGACCTGCAGTGAGCTGCAGAGACTGGCAATGAGAGAGCCTCCAGGGAAGTGAATGTGGAGGGACAGCCCAGGGGGACCTTTATGAGATGAAAATCCATAGTGCAATTAAGCCAGATGGGTTTGGTGAGAGTTGAGGAAAAGGCCAATTTCATATCATGCCCAGGCTGGATGGCCAGGATAGGGATGGGGCTGAAATACAAGGTGGCTCAGCAAGGTGGTCCAGTCTTGGGGCAAAAATTCAATGTTTAGTTAGTGGCATATTGAGTGTGGAGTGTGAAGATGTCTGGCAGGGAATTGTTTATCCATGGCTGGAACTCAGGGAGGTGTAGCTGCTGAGAATATAGGACATTGGCACAAAGATGGCCATGGTAATGGGTGTTGTGTGGAGGGAAGGGAGTGTCCTGGTAGAACCCACAGGGTGGGGAGGAATGGGACAGCCATAGAGTGAGTTAGGAAACAGCCACAAGGAAAGTGAGAAGGAACAGACAGCTGGGACTATCACAGGCCCAGTTGACTCATGGCAAGAGACTGGTTCAGAGTAACCTTCAATCAGTCTGGGGTGCCGGGTGATCAAAGTATCTGGAAGAAAGAGATGCTGCCGCTATGCACAGACAGACACTCGCTCACTCTCCACTGTGCTCAAGGCAGCTCTAGAGCTCAGCAGTAGACAGGTGTGGGTGCCGACCTGTAAGGCAGGAGTGACTTACCACAATGAGCGCAATCACAGACAGCGTGTAGTAAATTGAATCCCTCAGGAGACACCAGGAGGAAAGAGCCACAACCTAAAGGGAAAAGGAGACAAAGTCAATGTAAACAGGTCATTGGGCTATGTAAATGGGGCTCTGGCCAGTGGGCAGCCAGAAACACAGCCTCGTGCCTATGGCTCTTGTCCTGGACTAATCAATCTGCAAATCTGTAGGGATTTATTGGAGGTCTTTAGAAGTGTTAGTCTGGGTCTTCTGAGAGGCGGACATGAAGACAGAATTAAACCTCAAACAATTTTGTTAGGGGGAAATGGCAGGTGATAAAAAATGGGGAGAGAGCCAAGGGAGCTGGTAGTCTTGTCTGCCCAACTCTAACTCAGGTGTGACCCTGTGAAGGACAGACAGAAAGTGGTGGGGAGCGGGAAGGCCAGTGGGGAGAGGGAAGGCTGGTGGGCAGAGGGAAGGCCAGTGGGCAGAGGAAAGGCGGGGGGACTGACCCAGGCTGCTGGGCAGCCTAAGGAAGAAGTAGCAAGGCCTGGGAGACCCTTGATGCAAAGCCGGCTGTCAGAGGAGTCTCACATCACCCAGGAATGGCCTGCCTCAGCATGCCCAATGTCAAGGGCACCAGAGGTGGGGGCAAACCTATCCTGTGCCTTGTCAATAATTCTTGTCTATGGCAGCACCCATCCAACGTGGAACAAGCAACTTGTGTTGGGCAGCTGCTGCCCTTTAGAAGGGGCATGGATAAGCCCACCCTGTGGTCTCAACTGGGCCTCTTCCTGTTATCTCTATTATATTTCCTGCCTTCCTGGCATCTGACCCCTGGTTTAATCAGAATCTTTTAAAAAATTGATTTTCATACTGATCTGGAGAAAATGTCCTTGGTGTTCGTGTGAAGTCCCAGTCATGACCTTCTTAATCACCTCCTCTTTCTTTAAAAAGAGATGCTGGGATATGGAGTTCATTGGTGGAGACTGAGGCAGCCCTGGTCTATAGGGGATGGGGCCGCTCCGTGCTGAAGGAGGCAGAACAGCCAGGGGCGGGCATCATGGGGAGGAGAAGCCACTGGGGAGGGGAGAGAACTGGACTCCAGGTTTGGACCCGTGTTCTGGAGGATGACTCATTTCTCCCTGGTAAGTCATTCAAAGCCTCTTCTTGGGCTCCGTTTTTTTTTTTTTTACTCTGTTCACAGAGTGGCCCCACTTTGGCAGACCCACAAAAAGAATTCTAGGAGAGTCCACAGGGTACATCAGCAGGTGGTTTCGGGGTAGTCCCGACAATTCCTTAAAAAAGCATCACTTGCCCTGTGGACACAAGATGTTTGTCTGGCTGTCTTTGGCCTTGACCTAGTAAGGAAAAAGGACCTAAGAAGTGTCAGCACACTCAGCTGGGCCAATGCTATGCCAAGGACAACAGCAAACAGGTGACTGCAGGGACAATGCCATCTTCTAAGATTTTCTGTCCCTAACTGTTGTGCCAGTCTATAAAGAAGGACTGGGCTAAGTCAAACCAAAGCAGGCTTTCTGGATTCAAATAACATGAAAAACATGACTTAAAAGCACTATAAATGAATAATGGGGCCTGTCTCTTTCCAATAACGCATTCTTCCACTTGTTATATGGACACTTAGGTATTTTCTGTTGCTAATTTTACCTTTTTAGGCTTCATGGGGGTGAATCTAAGTTACACATGACAATATTGTCAAGAAGAGGGCTCACATCACAAAAATCCCTTTAGAACAAACATACACTATTCTGTACCCTTTTATCATATTCTCTTTGCATTGTAAATGCTTAGAACCTCTGGTCATCACTTACCATCTATGGAGTAGATCAAATTGGATGAAAATGTTCATGTTCCAGCAAGTCATAAAAGGTTGTGAATATTTATTCAATTTATTATAATCAGGCAAATGGACTTGAAATGCGGCAAATATGAATTCTGAATTTCTTTAACAAGTCATTTGGGCTTTTAGTTAAAGATGGCAAATTGAACACATACCATTACTTTTCCTTTTTCTTTTAATTTATAATCAGATAATAGTAAAGGGAATTTTTTATGTAGGCCACATACCCACGGAGTTCTTCATACCCCATAGAAGAGCTCATCAGAGCAATAAGATTTTGGAAGCTGGAAAAGAGAAGACTACTTTGTAATTCAGTTGACAGTGGGGAAAGTTCTAGATGTGGGGTACAGATGGGCCAGCACATAGGGCAAGTAAATAACTGTTCAAGAATTTAATCTGCAAATCTCCTGCCTCACTTTAGGCAGACTATTTAATCACTGCCCACGTTCACCTTAAGAGAAAGAAAGAGCCAACATTTGAAAAACAGAAGTGCCAGAATACAGAGAGCAGGAAATTAACAAATAAACAATTTACAAGTCCTGCATGCATTTTCAAAGAGAAAGAGTCCTCTAAGTGCTGTTCAGTGATTACACACACACACAAACACAAAAAAAAAAAAAAAAAAAAAAAAGAAAGAAAGAAAAAAAGAAAGAAAAAGGGAAAAAAGACACATAGTTATGAACTTTGGGAATTCTGGAACAAAGAACTGACCCTAGAAACTACCAGAGAAACTAAAACAGGTTTATACACAAAGGTTCAAAACCAGACTGACTTTTTGTTTCTCCACGAAGACATGGAAAGCTAGAAGAAAATGGAGTAATGCCTTCAAAATCAGAGAAAATGATTTAAATATGGAAATCTATACCTGATCACATTATTAATTAAAAATGAGAAAAGAAGAAAAATTAAAGTTTAGATGTATCAAGAAATTTACCTCCATGTGCCCTTTCTGAAAAAGCTACTGGAGGATGTAGTCCACCAAAATAAGGGAGTAAACCATTATTACATAAAATTATGCCACAATAAACCATAATGCCAAGCAACTAGAATCTATAATGGTAATTAAGGGAAGTTTCCAGAGTGATGGTGAAAGAAGCTTCTAAAAGGATGGTAAAGGGAGCCTCTCCAATGAAACTTTTGTAGTAGGCTTAGAAGGGAACCTAGCCAAATTAGAGCTACTCAGAAGGCTCCAGAAGAAATGATGCCAAAGGCATAAAATTGATGGAATATCTGATAATTCCATCAATTATGAACCTACAGAAAGGATATTAAGAGCTCTAGGAATAGAACATAGGAAAAAACAATAAAAAGACATTATAAACCATGAGGAAAAGAGAACTATGTCTAAAAGAAGATGAGTCATTATATATTAATGGTTCAGATGTGAAGAGTGGTCATGTAGTCATAATAAACCAAGCAGACTATTATCTAATTGAACTTGTAAGTATTGGGGGAGAATGGGAAGAGGTAGAGCTAAAAGAGACTTAAACCCTCCTCTTCTATACTGTGAAGTCAATGGAGAATGCCTGCAACTGAAAAGTCAAATAGTTGCCATCTATTTAGAGATATTGAGCAAATATCAAGAACAACCAAATTAAAGGAAAGTAGTTGCTTCAGAAGAGTGGTGAATTCAGGTTGGTGGGACTGGAGGTGGCTATTTTTCATAATAAGAGTCCTAGAACTGGTTGCCTCTTCAAGCTCTGCATACATATGAGTTTAATAAAAGTAAGTTATAGAAAATTATATAACAAATTTCCCACTTAGATTTATTGCTGCAAGAAATACAACCTTGCACTAGACCTATATGACAAATTGGGGTGGATGTTGACTTATTTTTTCTCTTTGTAAGTAGAATAATTTTCAATGTTTGAATTGTCATAAAATTTCAGCCCCAGACTCAGAGCCTACCCTATAGGGAAAAACGCCCCAATTTTTTTTTCCTATAGAAGTGTTGAAAGAGAGCACAAGAAGGAGTCAAATCAAATAGTAATTTTCCATGCTCTGGAAGGAATTTATTTATTTATTTTTGAGACAGAGTCTCACTATGTCACCTTGGGTAGAGTGCTGTGGTATCACAGCTCACAGCAACCTCAAACTCTTGGGTTCAAGCAATCCTCTTGCTGCAGCCTCCCGAATAGCTGGGACTACAGATGCATGCCACAACACCTGGCTATATATAGAATTTTAAAAAGACACACACCCAAATCACTCATAATTCTGTGGTAGTTATAGCAAGAGCTATAGTGATGAACTCATGCCTACCTCTGCCTTCCGTTTCTGAGACCACCATTTCCCACAACAGCAACCTCATAAGGTCAGGCTTGCCCTCATTTGTCAGCAGTCTGAGCTTGTTGAAGGTGGGAGCTTTGACCAAGATGGTATTTTATAAGTGGGGGAGAATTGGGATTTGAACCCAGGAAGCCTGGGTCTTAATCCCCATCTCCACATATTATACTAAATTATCTCTGCATTATAATTATACTATATTATTACTTCCTTAGGGAGGTAAAGATGAAAAACAGACACCCATTTTTGATTGCCTTCTAGGGCAATTTTCTGCTCTTTATTACTTTTTTAAGCCATTAGAACAGGTATGTTAGAGATAATAAACAAAGGTGGGGATAGCTGAAGGCTAAGAAATAAAAATGCAGGGACCACAGTTAAATATAAAAATATGCTGCTTTTAAAAGAATCAGGGTAAGTAATCCAAGCAGGAAGGAATTATTATAAGGGTTATTGATATGGATATGGTATAGGTATATTCTAGGTATAGATATGTTCTAGCAGGGACAGAATCAGATAATATTGAAACTACTTATCCATTTGGCTAGTTCAGTTTACAGAAATATAACCCCAGTACAGCTCATTGGTGACTAAATGTTTCATTTTTTCACAAACATGCACCCACAGGTCTTCTGGGGTCTCTGTGGTCTTTGCTTCTCAATGAGGGATTTTCATCTCTAGATCAGCGGTTCTCAACCTTGGTAATGCTGTGACCCTTTCATACAGTTCCCGTGGGTCACGACCCACAGGTTGAGAACTGCTGCTCTGGATGAAGGCTGGCAATCACATGAGTCAGGTCCTGAACACAGTAGGGCAGAGGGACGTGTTAGCACTTCTGCATCCAAAATGGGAGTCCCTTTGCCTCTGCTGGCAGGTGTCAACTGAGCCACAGCACGTTGATGAGAAGACAGCTCGCTCTCCATACATAGTAGCACTTTGCAAAATGACCGCAGGGAAGAAAGACAAGTCACTCTGGTGAGGAGACCAGAATAGGGGTCCTGGGGGAAAACTAACAGTGAGTAATTCTGCCCTTGACCTCATTAACCAATCATACAGATGGAAAAGATAGCAGAAGCCCATCCGCTGGCCAATTCCTCTGTAAATTTAGCCAGAGGCTCTGTTTTCCCCCTATAGCTCTAGGAATCCCTCCCAGCTGGAATTTCATCCTGATATTTTTGTTTCTATTTCTGGAGTGCATTTCTCACATTCTCTATCAGATATGCTGCTTCAGTTTCCTTCTTATAATTTCATTTAGTTTTGGAGTAGTATACGGCCAAGAAAAACAAAATCAAACTTCTCAAACAACATATTCTCCTCTCTTCTGGAATTCAGGCTCCTTCTAGGTTAAAAGTGATTGGTTTTGATAAAATTATAAATTATCTGTATATAGATATGTATTGTATGTCTATATATAGCTATTATCAATTAGGTTATCTAATAGGGTTATCTGGTAACCCTATTAGGTAGATTTGGGGTATAGCTAATTATCTGTATATAGATATGTATTGTATGTCTATATATAGCTATATAGTTATTTATATACCTGATAACATACACACAGGTATATGTGGAGATAGTTGTGTATATGTAATATTTATGACTATTTTCCTTATAAATTTGACATGGCAGGCACATTTTAAAAGGCACAAATTTGTGCGTACTTGCCTTAACACACACAAAAAACTACTGCAGCAGATGAAACACCATATTAGTGACATGACATAAAACATAAAACTGCTATTGTCTCAGAGAAATGTTGTTATTTCACACAAATTTCATGGAAAAGGGATTTGAAAAATCATAACATTAATTTTGTTCCAAACTTTTGAGCTGATACAATTTCGATAGCCAACTGTCGTCTCAGGAAATACAGCTACAGAATCTGGAGCGAGGATTGGGCGCTGGACTGTCCCTGAGACAATCTGAGGACATCGAAAGTTCGAACATGCCTGAGGTGGGGTTTCTTCCTGGGGGTGTCTTGGTGCTGCTGTCTGCCTATTCATTATTTCTGAACATTCAATACTTCTGTGCTGAGAAAAGTCTTGGAATGACAAATAGCTTCTGCTTTCTAGAAGTTCACAGACAGTAATAATTGGGCTATATAAAAAGACAATATCATGGTTTTGCAGAATAGATTGAATTTGTGATTATTAATCTTCCCAACTAGGAACATAAAATAAATTCATATTAGGAAATTTTTTTCCTAAGAAAACTCATCTTGAGTTCTAGTTTTGTGCGAGGAAAACCAATGATAAGTAAATAAGTTGTTCTGGAGCTATAGTTAAATAAAAATGTGGGGCCTCCTGGACATGCAGACAGAGAAAAATCTCCTGCACGCTGATCTTGCTGAACGATAACCCTGGGTGCTCATGGTGACCGGAGACGCAGTGGTACTCAATCACCCACAACATTATCTGCAGGAGTTTTCACATTAAATGTAAGTTACCACCTGCTAGGTCTTCAAAATTCGGTAGTCCTTGCACATGTTAGAATTCTCAGGGAGTCAGCTCTGCTGGGCTGGTGGTCTCACGGCTGTTTCCTGGCCTGGCCAGGTGGCCCTGGAGCCCTTTGCTTACTCCGTAGGGGCGTCTGCGTTCGCTGCCAGGCACTGGTGGGATGGCAACCAACACCTGGCCTACTAAGTACTTGCTACAAGTTTATTGACTTAAGGTAGGGCACTTAGGGTAATTTCATTTAATCAAGTGCATGTTAGCTTAGCTTCAACCCCAAACAGATCCAGGAAACAGTATATTTGGGGAGGTGATTCTAGGAAGTACAGTTAGGGAAGCAGTGGAAGGTGGACGGTGATAGCTGTGGGATGGCAGTGGGTGACTGCAGCTCAGTGCAAGTGGGGACCTCTGGGAGACCCTGCGGAGCGCGGCCCTCTGTCTCACCCATGGGGAGAGGGAGTTGGGCTATTGGTTATTGGTCAGGGGCTGCCCCCAGGGGGGTTGATTCCCTGGCACTTCATGCTCCAAGGACAGAAAATATGGGCTTTGGTGATAAGGAGCCCTCCAACAAAGAAACGCAGGGCTTAGCAGGGGAGGGGAACAGAATTTGTAAAGGTGAGGGGTCATGCCTATGGCATTGGCAGTGTCTGCAGTGTCCGCCATAAACCCCCAAACATGGGTTTACTCAGTATCCAGTAATCAGAGTAAGCGTTTCCCACTAACGCGTGCGTGCGCGCACACACACACACATACACACATACACACACTCTCACACACACGCAGTCTTCTAATCCCGTTTATGTAAGACGCAGAAGCAGGCCACACTAATTCATGCTGTTTTAATTCAGGAATAGCACTCCCCTTGAGCCAAGGATAGAGGCTTGAGGAGGGCACGAGGGTCTCCTGGAGGCCAGGACTGTTCTCGTTCTCCATCAGGATGCTGGTGACTAAGTGTGCTGAGTCTGTGAACGTCCTGAGCCACGATCAGCACATGTGTACTTATCTGAGTGTACGTGGTACTTCAATAACCAAACAGAATAAAACACAAATATCACAACTTGAGATTGGCTGATTAGTAAAGCTGCCAGATGAAATACAGGAAGTCCAGTGGAATCTGAATTTCAGGTACATACCAAGTTATTTTTTAATGTAAGCATATCTCAAATATCACATGGGACACTAATATCACATAGTATGCTAAAATGCATTGCTTCTTTGAAATTAAAATTTAATAAGATATCTTGTATTTATTTGCTAAATCTGGTAACCCTATTAGGCAGATTTGGGGTATTGACCAAAATAAGTATTTTGCCTTTCTTTGGATAAGCAAAGATTGGAAGTTTAGTGATTTTTGGATAATTCTTAAGGGAAAGGGAAAGTTGATCTTTTTCTTTCTTTCTTTTTTTGGCAGTTTTTTTTATTTGGCTAGGGCTGGGTTTGAACCCACCACCTCTGGCATATGGGGCCGGTACCCTACTCCTTTGAGCCACAGGTGCCGCCCAGTTGATCCTTTTCTATATTGCCTATTCATCTTGTGTTTGATCTTGACCACTGTTTTATTCTGGCTGTTTTATTCTGGTTATTTGGCCTGATTATTGTTTCGTTGTTTCTTGTTAATGGAAAGAGCTGACAACGTGCACATTATAATATTTTTAGGGGCTTCTTCACAACACCAGAAAAATCAGAAGGCCAGCAGCCCGTGTAGCTGTGGAGCTGCTCGGAGGCTCTCTCCTTTCGTGGAGTGAGCCTTCTTCAGCTTTCATTGCTTCCCTTGCCTCTTTATCGTCCTCACCCCAAAGCCAAGGTCAGCTGCCACCTACTACCCTCTTTCTGTCACTGTTTTCCTTAGACCCAAGCACCGTGTCATTTGTTCTGTGGCACTGAATCCTGGAGGAACATGCATTTGTGATCCTTGACCTAAAATAATCATATGAATTAGTACTGACAATACTGAAACATGAACAGTTGCTGTCTCTTGAAAGTTTGACATAGTGCTCAGGGGTTCTTAAACATTTTCTTAAACATTCTCCCCCCACGACACTCTGCAGATCCCTTTTCAGACTAGTATATTAAAAGGCATAAAATAAGTAACATAACATTACGAAAAAACTGACTTATTGAAAACCAGTTTTGAAAACATTAAAAAATGGAAACACACTAAATCAATATACACTAGTATATGAGGGTATGTTTCTTTACTAACAAGAGCCGGTAAGTTTCCTTCTTATAAGAAGAGTTATTCGTTATGAAATAGTGATGAATGAGAGAGATTCCAGACATCTGCAGTAACTGTGACACGGCACAGAGTAGGAGCCGTACATTTCCCCTGGGGATGGCTTCTCCGTACTGCTGATACAGGCAGGTGAAATGCTGGGCAGAAGCGCCCGGTAAACGTAAAGGTGTAACATTTTCTCATTCACGATCACCAGCCTCCTAATTTGGTTTTTGGAGATGGAAGCCCTGAAGTTCTACTCCTTCTTAGTTTCTGGCATCT
Organism: Arctocebus calabarensis; assembly: GCA_963573935.1. Lineage (NCBI taxonomy): Eukaryota > Metazoa > Chordata > Mammalia > Primates > Lorisidae > Arctocebus > Arctocebus calabarensis. Next base: position 64,152 of record CAUYON010083271.1, read on the forward strand.
GGTCATTTAACTGTCCTCTGAGAGGAAGGGAACAGGACGTAATGCAGGCCTTGGTCCATTCTGACTATGTTGATAAGGACTTAGGTGGAGAAGGTTGAATCTAATGGCACAAGCACTGGTGGGGCTATCTGTAGGTTTCAATTATATGTGCTGTTCATTTCTTCCATTATCACAGGGAGAAACTTGGCTCTATTTATAGTTTTGCAGGAAGAATTAAAGTGGCTCACAACATTCATTCTCTTATCTCAGACTGATAAGAGCTGGAGTTGTTCCTCTCAGGACCTCTCTCCATAGCCAATGTGCCTTTTGCTCTTTAGCCCAAGCGGTGCCGGCACAGCCGAATGTGAGCATCGCCGGGGAGCCTGTGAGAGACGCAGCCCTCAGGCCCCACCATGGACTTGCTGCATCAGAAAATCAGCATCTTAACAAGACGACCGCGACTTCTGACATGTGAGTCGGGATAGGGAGGCTTAGAGAATTCCAGGGCCTGAGTCCCACCTGCAAAATCCCAAATCCAACGATCAAGAGGCTGGTGAAGGGCTCTGGGCATTATGGAGGAGGTGTAGATGGCCACCTGGGACCTTCAGGCTAGGCTGCAATTCTCCACCTGTATGGAGTTAAATCTTACTTTGTTAAATCTCTCTTTTAAATCTTTCTTAAATCTCACTCCAGGCACCAACCCTGCATAAGGTGCAGTGGAGAGCATTGTTTTGTATCCAGGCAGTCCCTGGCTTATGACAGAGACAGGTTCTGGAGGTCTGCTCCTAAGTTGAATTTGTAGGTAGGTTGGGACAGGTACCCTTACCTATTACCTGTAAAACAGCCTCTATTAGTAAATATGAGTGGTACATCAGTCAGATGTTTGTAAGTGCAATTTGTACATACGTTGGATGTTTGTAACTTGTGATTGCCTGTAACGTATAGCACCATGGCCGAGCATTCCTGCTCCCTGAAAGCTCTCCTACCTCCTCCACCGAAAAGACAGTATAACGAACTCCAGACCAGAGTCTTATTGAATTTATTTTTAAATGTATGCCCTTCAGGTTAGTAGCCAGATATATAGATGGCAAATCTTTTCTCATTTTTACCAATTACAAAAGCTATGAGGGCAATCTCTAGCTTGACGGATCATTTCAGTGTCCTGATCTGTAACATACCATGACAGCACTTGACCTCCAAAGCAGTGTAAAGCTTCCCTGCCTTTAAAGACAGAAAAGGAAGTTAATATAGATCAAGTGACTTCAGAAACCAGACAGCTAAGATCACGTATTTGACTCTAAGCTTCTGGAAGTAAGACTCTACCCAAAAATGCAAACATGATTACCTTAGCATTTGGTGTCTGTAATATTACAGAATGCAGAAGCTAATATTTTTCGTGGTGTTAGAGAGCTGGTAATAGAATCACAGGGGATGGATGCCCCATTTCCCTGGAGTCTCTGAAAATTAAAATGCTGAAAACAAAGCATATAGAGAAACGGGAGGAACAGATCCCGTTCACAGGCTTGGATATGGTTCTAGAAATTTCTGTTTCATACTTAGAAGGATCCAAAGTCCTCTGGTTTCATCAATTAACAAAGAAGAAAAGATGATTGTGCACTTTTGAAATTAAAATTTCTACCTACTGTTTGACAAAGAATGGGACTTTTTGCGATATCGGGAGCTAATGTGACTTAACATGGAGTGTGTGTTCAAAGGGAATGTGGGCGGCCACCACACACTCAGAATCTTCCTGGGTATTTGGTGGGAGCCAGCTGTCCCCTCTCAGGTGTGGGTGCAGGTCACACTCTTTTCTTAAGAGTGCACGGTGATATTTTAATAGTGAAATATACCATTTGTTGTGTCTATGTGCTCATCCAGCTCCAGGTGGGCTTCAGACAAGCTATTTTAAGGAATTTCTGTGACTCAGGACAGGTGGAGCAGGTGATGCAGCCAGGGCAAATTGAACACAAGAACATTTAATGTGTGCTTGGGAGAATATTCACTTCCTCCCTGCATTAAAGAAATTAAGAATTAACATGGGCGGCACCTGTGGTTCAGTGGGTAGGGCACCAGCCCCATATACTGAGGGTGATGGGTTTGAACCCGGCCCTGGCCAACTAAAACAGCAGTGTCAATTGCAACAAAAATAGCCAGGCATTATGGTGTGTGCCTACAGTCCCAGCTACTTGGGAGGCTGAGGCAACAGAATCGCCCTAGCCCAAGAGCTGGATGTTGCTGTGAGCTGTGACGCCATGGCACTGTACTGAGGGTGACAAAGTGAGACTCTGTCTCAAAAAAAAAAATAATTAAAACTTAGCACCACATCAATAACACATCCAGGCTAGATCTGAGTTAAACCTTGAAGTGAGAGCTGGGCGAAGTGGGGGATGAAGGCAGCCAATACACCAACCATCCAGCAAAGAACATTTCCCCAAAAGCTGAATATGTTTTAGCCAAAAACATGGGGAGATGTTACATTACCTAACTATTGTGTTAATTTTTCCGTTTGTAGATGAAGACCATGTAAGTGGAGAGCAGTTCGTACTTTAGGTGTTCGCGGGATAAGACATGTAATCAAATCGCAGGGTGGAAAGCCCCGTGTTGGCTTGCATCGTGCAGAGGAGCCGTGACAAGGGGGTGGGCTCCGGGCGCAGCTCCCCACCCTCCGTCTTTAGGGTCTACCTTCCTGTCCACCGTCACCCTTAATGCACTGTGGTTGCGAGTGGGGCCTCAGCTCTTCCTTACTTGAGTTTTCTACCTGAAATGATAATATTTGCCCACATCAGACCCTTGGTAATGTGTAAGGAACCATGTAAAAACATCAGAGAAGATCCTAGAATTTTGGAATGAAAGGAACACCATGCACGTAGGCAACAGGAACAAAGCATTCGCAAAGAGGGGTTTACACGCGGTGCCCCACCTCATTCCCAGGAAAGAAAAGAGCTCTCTGGATAACTTGGGGCCTTCTGGGTGCTCCTGTTTCCCAGGAGGCTAAGGACAACAGCAGAACCAATTCCCATAAGAGCCAACTTTTAAAAAATTGCTTCCTATGTGCCAAACACCGTGCCAAGCACTTTATGTGCCCCTTTCTCTTACATTCTTCTAATGTTCTCTTTCACAGATGGGTAAACTAAGGCTTCGTGAGAACCACAGTCTGAGCTTGTTGTCTTCCAACACTGGAGGTATAATTGTTCAAATGTGCATGGCACGTGCAACCAAATGCACCTTTAGAAAATGTGTCTTAAACATTTTATGATTTTAAGTGTTTCTTTTGTTTGAAAGAAAAATACATTTAAATATTCTTGCTGGGCTTGGCGCCTGTGGCTCAATGGGCTAAGGCACCAGCCACGTACACCTGAGCTGGCGGGTTCGAATCCAGCCCGGGCCCGCCGAACAACAATGACGGCTGCAACCAAAAAATGGCCGGCCGTTGTGGCAGGCGCCTGTGGTCCCAGCTACTTGGGAGGCGGAGGCAGGAGACTCGCTTGAGCCCAGGAATTGGAGGTTGCTGTGAGCTGTGATGTCACCGCACTCTATCCAGGGTGAGAGCTTGAGGCTCTGTCTAAAAAAAAAAAAAAAAAAAATCTCTGTTGCTTGTGGGCCCCATAAGCATTGACTTTTCCCTATTTATTAGGGTCAGGAAGGAGGGGGAAAAAATATTCTTGCTGGCCAAGTATGGTGGCTCATGCCTGTAATCCTAGCATTCTGGGAGGCTGAGGTGGGTGGACTGCTTGAGCTTAGCCTAAACAAAAATAAGACCCCATCTCTACTAAAAATAGAAACAATTAACTGGGCATCATACTGAGCGCCTGTAGTCCCAGCTATTTGGGAGGCTGAGCAGGAGGACAACTTGAACCCAGGAATCCAAGGTTGCTGAGAGCTAGGCTTGACATCATGGCACTCTAGCCTGGGCAACAGAGTGAGACTCTGCCTGAAAAATAAATAAACGAATAAAATAAAGTTTCTTGCTAATACTTCTATCCAATTTAAAACTCCAGACAATGATCGGATTTTACCAACCTCATCCCTAAGGTAAAAGTGATCTACATGTATCCAAGGCCAGGCCATAAAAGGCTATACGGCTTCTGCCAATTCTCTGGGGGCAGGTGTCTGTAATATTACAGAAGGCAGAAGCTGGCATTTGGAGCCCCAGCTCCCATGCCTGGCTAACCCGAGGATGCTGTGCCGTGAGGAAGCTCAAGAGGCCACAGGGAAGTCAGGCCCTTAGACCCAGCTCAGATCCTGGTCGACAGCCAGGGTCGGCCATCAGTCACGTGTGTGACAAACCTTCAGATGATTTCAGCCCCCAGCCGCTGAGTCTTCCCAGCTATAAGACTGAACCCAGCAATTTTCATCCTCTTGCTTTATACTGAGGAGACTCCGAAAGTAATTTTTATTATGGACACAGAAGGGATACTAAAACAGATCTGTTCTGTAAGAGCAGTGGTGGACGGCAGCGCTGCTGCTGTGCGGACTCTGAGCCAACCCTCAGGAACGCACAGTGGGCTGTGATTCTCAGAACCTCGCACTCACAAACGGGCTTCCCTCGCTGTCGGGCAGGACTGGACAGTGCTGGGTAGTTTCTCCTTTCTCATCATCTAGATGCCTGCCAGCTCCCCAGGGCATAGCAGGATGGGTCAGTGGTCTCAACCCTGCTGTACCTGGGGGTGCTTTTAACAATCCCAGTGGGCAGCCCACTGCCCTGCTCAGCCGAATCAGAACCTCTGGGGTTTGGACCTAGGCATAAGGATTTCAAATACTCCAACTTGCAGCTGAAGTTCAGAACCACGGCCTCCCTGAGAGAGCCTAATTCAGAAGGTCTAGGGAGAGCCCAGGAACCTGTACTTATCACACAGAGCCAGGTCATTCTTATGACAGGGCCAACCATGGGGTTCTGCAGATATTCAGAATCAGAACATATATACTACTTAAGGGTCTATGATGAAAAACATCTGTCCCCTCCTTGACCCCTCCTATGTTCCACCAGTATACATTTTGGGGTCTTTTGGTTCTTATTTACATAATGCCAAATAAAAGGATCCTAATAAGTTTTTTCCACTGTAGACATCAGCTATTGGATTCCACTGTGAAAAATGAAGATTTAGATAATTTATATTACTCCCTGCGTCCTCTTATACCCTTAATATATTTGATAGTTATAGAATGATTATTATTATTATTATTTTAAGCCTGGAGTCTGTTCCTGCAGCCTTTTTTTTTTTTTTGCAGTTTTTGGCCAGGGCCGGGTTTGAACCTGCCACCTCCGGCATATGGGGCTGGAGGCCTACTCCTTGGAGCCACAGGCGCCGCCCTCTGTAATGATTATTAGTTAATGTATCTTGGAAGGTTTCCCCTGCATTGCACATTCCATTGGCTTTCAGACCATCTCTGGAGTCTCCATCAGGTAGGATGAGGACGTCACCATTCCTATCCCCCAGCCTCCTCCTCACCCCACCTTCTGCTTTTAATGTCCTCTGTGCTATAACCTGATTTTTTACTTTATCAACATTAAAAATACTTACATTTTAGTTTATTGCCATCTTCCATTGTCTATGCTTTACCTGCGGTTGACTCTAAATGTGAATAAATGGTAAGTAGCACTTGTATTATTAGTACTAGTAGGTGGAAAGTGCTCACTGGAGAACCAAAGTGTATGCTAGGAACATAATTTTTTTTTTCTTATGGACTCAAAATCATGACCCACTTGCTATCCCAAACACACATTATATTGTATATTTAGATAAAATAGAGTGTATTATCTGAAGCATTATCCTTGAAAAATTATTCTTTATGTGTCCCAAGTCTCTATTTTGGTCCTCATCATATCAAAAGGACTATTTTGGTTCTTTTCATGATTTTGTTACATTTTGGAAGTCACTTTTAAATTTTTCGAGAAAGAATTTTTTTAATGATTAGTCCTCCTATCTTAAAAAATTTTTGTTTTAAATAACCGTTTGTTCTTGTTTTATGACTTCCATATCCTTGCGAAGTGCTCTGAGGATACTAACTAAAATTTTTAAAAAGTTGATTTTTGATACTGGACTCATCTTCAGTTACTTAGTAGATAGCTGTTCTGTTTGCCCATTTTCATCTTCCCTCTGGGAAGAATCCTCAAATGCCTGGGCGTCTTAGGAAACAGCTCTTACACCTGAATCAGTGGCTAAGAGGAGTAATGGGCCACCAGCATGTGTGTTCCTCACAGGTGTCTGGACCTTCCTGTCCAATTCCTCTACATGGGCGGCTGACTGCTGGCTGTGTGAGGGTGAACAGGATGGGTAGATAGGCAAGTTTCCTGCAGAGTGCATGGCCAGGATTGTAGGCTCAGGGCCCCAAAAGGCCAACACTAAGAGGGGATATAAACTTAAGTGGGCTTGTCTCCTGTTCAGACTCCTACAATACTGGACAATGTACAGGTTCAGAGATGACCTCTGCGGTTTCCTTCTAGTCACAAACCTCCCCAGACACATATTCACTTGCTTTAAAGACCATGGTAGAAAGTCACTAGCCAGTTGACAGTGATGAGAAAGGACCAATTGATTCACTTTTCCCTGGTACTGAGGTTTTCAAACATGTTCACAAGTCCCCTGACACGCCTATCATCAAGAGTGGGGGATCTGTGGCCCCCTCTCTTGAGTAAGGGTGGATGTGTAGCTTTTTGACCAATAGAGTATGACAGATGGTTCTGAAAGCCTAGCTATGTGATTCTTGAGGCTAGGTCATAAAAGGCCTTGTAATATCTACCTTATTTTCTGGAACACTCACTCAGAGTCCTGAGTTGCCATGAAGGTAATCCAATGCTCTGAGGCAGCCGTCCAAGCACATGGAGACCACAGGTGTGCCAGATAAAGTCCCAGCCAAGCTCCTCCTTTAAGTCTCCCAGTCTAGGCGCTAAACACGTGAGTGAAGAATCTTCCAGATGATTCCTGCTCTAGCCACTCATGTACCCCCAGTTATTCCAGTATTCCTAGCAGAGTCCCTAGATGTCATGGAACAGAGATAAGCCATCCCTGCTCTGCTCTCTCCACATTCCCAGAACATAGACTCACTAAGCACAATTAACTGGTGCTGTTCTAGTCTGCTAAGTTTGGTGTGGTTAGTTACATAGCAGTAGATACCTTGAATTAATTACCCCGATAGTCCTCCATCAACCTGTCCACACACTTTAACCTCTTTTGATTCTATGCTGGAAGCTTGAGAGCGACTCTATGATTCGCGTCTCTCATTGCCTATGCAACTCATTCCTGTGTGTGCTCTGGATTGAGGATTTCCATGCTCTGGCTCAGTGACATCTTATTTTTGTTTTCTAAATTCATTACAATTTCTAACCCACTCTTGTGTCCCTTCCTGGTGTCTGGGATGATTCCCCATCCCTTTTGTGTACCATGGCTGCTATTTCTTTAGACATGGGCGGTAAATGCTCCTTCTGAGAACCAAGTATGGGGTCCTCTAGAGGAAGAGACAGATCCTCTGCTCAAAAATGGGTATATTTCACAGCCGTCAATGAATTAGAAACAGGCTATGTCAAAGAACAATGATGAAATATGAAAATTATAGTCAAATGTTTTTTAGGTCCACACTCCATAAAATTGATTTTCTTCTATCTTGATTGATCAGTATTTTATTTGTTGATTGACTTTTAAATGAAAAATCTGAAGCATAATTTATAAGCAATAAAATACATCCATATAAAATGTGGTATGCCCATGTAAACACAGTCAAGACACAGAACACTTCTATCACCCAGAAACATGTCCCCCCTTTTGCTTCTGGTCAATCATTCCATCTATTTCCACCCAGTCAGCCACTAACCTGACTTCTATCACCATAGATCAGTGTCACTTTTCCAGAATGTCACATGAGTGCAATTATATGGTCGTATATGTTTACCTCTGCTTCTTTTACTCAGCTTACTTTTGAGCTTCAACTAAGTTGTGTTTATCAATTATTTGTTCTTTTTTGTTGTTGAGCAGTATTGCATCTGTTCACCTACTTACTTACTGGTAGATATCTGGGATATTACCAGTTTTGAGGTATTGTTATTAAAGCTTCTCTGAACATTTTGGTACAAGTCTTTTGATAGACACTGTACAGGTGTTTTAGATCTATATACTTAAAAGCCCTTTGTTTCTTCCTGAAAGGGAATAGCATTGTCTCACTAGCAGAATTTCTGGTGCCAGCAGGCAAGCAGGATCAGTAAATGAGAAAACTCTGGCTCCCAGGAGTTAGAGGGAATGAGTGAACCATATCAAAAGTGGGCTGTGAAAATCAAAGCCAGCATTACTGAACTGAAAAAGTTGACTCAGGCATGCTTTGATGAGGAGCATTTCAAAGAGACAGGCAGCTTCCCTCTAAATGGCACATAAACACCACTGCCACGGAGCAGACCCTGAAAATGGCTCCCCTTTGACCGGCGATGCCTCAGTGTGGAGAATGGCCTTGCCTATAAAAATTAATGCTGAGTAGGGAACTTGAAAGGAAATGGAAGGCACAGAAAGTTTTTTTCCCCCCTTATAAACATGTGAACTATTTTATAGAAGATATAGAAAGAGGTGGGAGGGAGTGCAGGACAATTTCTTGTGACACAGTAATAGCAGCAGCACTTTATTGAATATTTATGAATGCCAAGCGCCATCCTACGGTCTTGTCTCTGAATGGCTTAATTAATTTAATTTTCAGCCAACTCTTTAGGATAGATGCTTGCTATGGGCTGAGTTGTGTCTCCCTGCAAATTCATATATTGTAGTCCTAACCTGCAATACCTCAGAATGTGACTATATTTGGAAATAAGACTTTTATAGAGGCAATTAAGTTAAAATTAGGTCATTAGGGTGGTCCCTACTCCAATATGATTGATGTCCTATAAGAAGAGGGAATTTGGACTCAGATATGTGTGGGATGACGGTCTTGTGAGGACACAGAGAGAAGGTGGCCATCTGCAAGCCGAGGACAGAGGCTTCAGCAAAATGAACCCTGCTGCTACATTAACTGTGAATGCCCCCAGAAGCATGAAAGATAAATTTCTGTTATTTAGCCACCCAGTCTGCGGTATTTTATTATAGCATCCCTAGCTGACTGGTGATGTGCTATGTAATATTATCTCCATTTTACAGACATGGACAGCCAAGGATTATGATACATTGCTAAACCTCTGTATGCCCAGGAACAGAGCCAGGGGAATGAGTCCACAGTCTATGCATGTAAATATTATGTAAAAAACTATATTTTTCTTCAAGTAATAAAAGTCAAATAGAAGGTGGGTCCCTATCTTGTGAGAGCTTACAATTCACAGTGAAAACAAACTTGTGCGTGGCAGAAGTCTGGTCTATGACATCAAAGCCACACACTCTAGAGACCCTTTAGGATGGTGGTATCCGGAGCCTTCCAACATGCTACCTCTGTTGTCAGGGGCGACCACCATTTGTACACCTTACTGCAATCTCAGAGGTGATATAAAGGAACTGTTTGATAGTTCCCTGGAAAAACAGAGTGCCTGAGGTGGTCTGCTGAATAATGTCCCCCAAAGATGTCCACACCCCAATCCCCAGAACGTGAATATATATATATATATGTTTGTTTACACGGTAAGAGAGAATTTGCATGTGTGATTAAGTTAATGGTCTTGGACTGGGGATGTTATTCTGGATTATCTGTTTAGGCTTTAGGTAATCACAAGGGTCCTTAGAAGAGGGAAAAGGAGGATCTGAACGGTTGGAGGGTGGTGTGAAGATGGTAGCAAGAGACTGGATGGGGCCATAGGTCAAGGAATGTAGGCAGCCTTGATAAGTCAAAAAAGGCAAGGAAACAAATTCCCCCCAGAAGCTTCCAGAAAGAAGTCTTATGGGCACCTTGATATTAGACTTTTATTATTTGTGATAGAAAGTGACACAACTGTCCTGCTGTGGAACTCCATGTGCCAGGCACCAAGTGCTGCCAGCTTTCACTAACTCCACACCTGATGAGGGTTCTAAGTCAGGGTGCACCCTTAGGCATCTGGGGCCCCAGAACTCTGCTCTCGAGGCTGTGAATGGCATGAGTATCTCCAATGCATCTACCACATCTTCTGACTCATCCAGCAATCCTGTGTTGGTGCACGTGATTACTCCCATTTTCCAGAGAAGGAAATGGAAGCTTGAAAAGCAAAGAGACTTGGCCAAGATCCCACGGTTTAGAATAGCAGAGTCAGAGTCACATTTCCCAGAGTCTGAAGCCCACATATTTTTTTCCTTTAAAAAACTGTGGACACACACACACACACAGAAAAAAAAATCTTTGACTTGCAATGGTTTAACTTATGGTGTTTTTGACTTTACAAGGGTGCAAAAGTGATGTGTATGTATATTCAGTAGAAATAGCACTTCAAATTTTGAACTTTGATCTTTCCCTGGTCTAGTGATATGTAGTATGATGCTCTCTCATCACTGGGCAATGCTAGTGAGCCACAGGTCCTGGTCAGCTGCACAATCATGAGGGTAAACAACTAATAGACTGATTAGGTGTGTCAAATGCATTTTTGACTTAATGATATTTTCAACTTATGATGAGCTTATTGGAATGTAACCTCATTGTATGTCAAGGAGCTTCAGTACTCTCCAGAAAGAGAAAAATTGGAAAAGTTGATGTATTTTGGCTTTATTGTTAGACATTCCATGATGAGTATGTCATTGCATTACTTTGCAAAACAATACAATGCTTTGACTCATCATTCACAAATAATGATAAAATACTTACAATCCATATTTCACACATACACTGACACGCTTATGGTGATTGAGCTCTACATAATGAAGGCTGCAGTGAATGTAATATTATGGCTTTTATTCCCAAGTGCTAACATGTTCCATTCACATGATTAACTCTTTAAGAGCCAGCACCTACATTTCAAGAGGATGTCTGTTTTCAGAGCGTCATCCGTTGAGGCCCACCCCTCCTTCCTGCTCTAGTTTGGGGGCTGTTTTCATTCTCGGGGAGTGCCTAATTCATCAGCTTTATGTACAGAGCAAGTCTTTCCATCATAGTGTGATTACTCCATTTTTCCATTTTCATACCACCAACTTTAAAAATCTTTTTAGTTTAACGGAGTTTTGCTTATGTCATAGTTATGAAAATGAGGTTATATATTGCTGAGTCCAATGGATAGGGACAACTGCAATCCTCAGAAAAGAACTTGAGGTGCATCTTTGAAGGGTCAGGAGAAAACTACTAAATGCAGAACACAAATGATTTTACACAGTTATGAGAAAATCTCATGAATGTTATGTCAAACAGGCAGATGAAAGTATCTCAGATTGTATGTGATGCCCGCACACTGTACCCCATGATTGAACTAATGTACACATCTATGATTCAATGAAAAAAATTACACATCTAAAAAAAAAATAAAGTAACCTAAAAGAACACCTTTTAGCTAAAGAATATGTAGAGCCAGTTATATTTTTTTATTGTCTGGGATTCCATTCTGGAAAACAGAATTTGGATCCTTTTCTTTCTCAAATGGTCTCCTTGATTTTATCTTGTTTTTTAATTTCACCATCAGAGCCACTTACAAAACAAAGCTAGGTTGTTATGTGGTCAGATAAGTGGCAGAGGACCTGAGGATTGCAGTAATTGATTCAGCAAATTCATGTCACATGTCTCAAGTCATTTAGGTTGCTTAAGGCAAACATGGAGAGACCTCATGTATTTGGATGGTTTCTTCCAGTCACAAAACTATTAATGTTATAATTGAACAGAAATATTCCTAGTTACAAGCTGTCTTAATCTTATTTTCTAACTTTGTATAATGCTTTAACCTATGACTCTCTCCCTCACACCCATGTGGACAACTTTACTGAATGGAACCTTTTATGAGTATAAACCAAAGTGATTTTTCACAGGGTCTCTTGTTCTATGAGCCTCTGAGATTGTTTCTCTCTACGAATCAACAATGTATAGTTATTTTTATACTTATGTCTTAAATTCCATACCAGAATTAAGTGATTATTCACCAAGATTATGATACTATAGGAGTATTTGTCTATATATTTATTTTTACCAGAGAGCTTCTTATTTTTGTATAGTTTTGTTCTGCTGTCTAGCAGCCTTTTATTTTCACCTGAAGGATTCCCTTTAATATTTCTTGCAGAGCAAGACTAGTAGTGATGAATTCTCTCAGCTTTTGTTTATCTGAGAAAATCTTCATTTCTCATTCATTATTGAAGGGCAGTTTTTCAGACAGTATTGTTGGTTGGCAAGTTTTTTTGTTTTTTAGCATTTTGAGTATACCACCCCAATCCCTCTGGCCTATAATTTTTCTGCATTACATAATTATTGACGATTTTATGGATGCTCTCTTGTGACAAGTTACTTTTCTCGTATTGCTTTCAAGATTTTTTGTCTTTAATTTTGACAGTTTGATTATAATGTGCCTTGGTGTAGGTATCTTTGGGTTAATCTTAGCCAAAGTTCTTTGAGCTTCTTGAATTTGTATGTACATTTCCTTCCTCACATTTGGGAAGTTTTGGGCCATTATTTCTTCAAATAGGGTCTCTTTCTCTGCCCTTTCTCTCTTCCTTCTAAACCTCCCATAATAGTGAAAGGTGAGGGTCCAGTTTCAGTGTTCTATAGGTCGCTAGTTTTCCCAGCACCATTTGTTAAATAGGGAATCTTTCCCCCAGTGAATATTTTTGATAGGCTTATCAAAGATTAAATGATGATAAGTAACTGGGTTTATTTCTTGGTTCTCTATTCTGTTTCATAAATCCACCTCTCTATTTTTGTGCCAATACCAAGCTATTTTGATCACTATAGATTTATAGTATAGCCTGAAGTCTGGTGATGGAATACCTCCTGATTTGTTTTTATTGCTGAGTAATTTATTGGTTATTTGAGTTTTTTTTCTGATTCAATATAAATCAAAGTACTATTTTTTCAAGTTCTCTAAAGTATGACAATGATACTTTAATAGGGATTGCATTAAATCTGTAGATTGCTTTAGGTACTATGAACATTTTACCAATGTTGATTCTTCCCAGCCATGAGCATGGTATGTTTTTCCATTTGCTAACATCTTCAGTTATATCTTTCTTTCTTTTTTTTTTCTGAGACAGAGTCTCACTATGTCACCCTCGGTAGAGTGCCATGGCATCACAGCTCATAGCAACCTCAAACTCTTGGGCTTATGCAATTTTCTTGCCTCAGGCTTCCCAGTAGCTGGGACTACAGGTGCCTGCCACAATACCTGGCTATTTTTTTGTTGTGGTTGTTTAGCTTGCTGGGGTCATGTTTGAACTTGCCACCCTTAGTGTATGTGGCTGGTGCTGTAACCACTGTGCTATGGGTGCCAAGCCATCTTCAGCTATTTCTTTTCTGAGTTTCATAGTTCTCTTTATAGAGATCTTTCACATCCTTTGTTAGGTAAATCCCCAGATATTTCATCTTCTTTTGCACTACTATAAAAGGATGAGAGTCCTTGACTATATTTTCAGCTTGACTATTGCTGGCATAAACAAAAGCTACTGATTTGTAAGTATTGATTTTTTACCCTGAGACACTGCTATATTCCTTGATCACTTCTAAGAGTTTTGTAGTTTAGTCCCTGGGGTTTTCTAGATATACGATCATATCATCCATGAAGAGGGAGCATTTGTTCTCTTCTCAGACCTTTTAGATACCCTTGATAACCTTCTCTTGCCTGATTGCGATGGTTAAGACTTCCATTTCTATGATGAATAGCAGTGGAGAAAATGGGCATCCTAGACTAGTTCCAGATAAACTTAAGACATGAAACTATAAAAATACTAGAAGGGAGTTCAGGGAAAACACTTGAAGAAATTGGCCTGGGAGAATATTTTATGAGGAGTACCCCCTGGGCAAATGAAGCAACTTCAAAAATATATTACTGGGATCTGATTAAACTAAAAAGCTTCTGCACAGCCAAGAGCACAGTAAGTAAAGCAAACAGACAACTTTCAGAATGGGAGATGATTTTTTGCAGGTTATACTTCCAACAAAGGTCTAATAACTAGAATTTGTAGAGAACTTTAATTAATAAGAAAAGAACAAATAACCCCATTTCCATGTCAGCAAGAGACTTGAACAGAAACTTCTCTGATGAAGACAGGCACATGGCCTACAAACACATGCAAAAATGCTCATCATCTTTAATCATCAGAGAAATGCAAATCAAAACCACTTTGAGATATCATATAACTCTAGTAAGATTAACCACATCACAAAATCCCAAAACTACAGATGTTGATGTGGATGTAGAGAGAAGAGAATGCTTCTACACTGCTTGTGGGAATGCAAGCTAATAAGACCTTTTTGGAAAGAAGTTTGGAGAATACTCAAGGAACTAAGAGTAGCCCTACCATT